>JARHVA010004304.1:657500-665000 GCA_037957365.1 Torreya grandis
TTATCAATTAATGATATAGAATCAATTAAGATGACCCTAATGGGTAAAATTTTAGAAAGGTTTAGGGTTAGATTCAACTAAATATACACATCTATTTCCATCATTTATTAGGAAGATAATAATAAGAATAAATTATGCATCTTCTTATCCACCATTCTACTTTAGGATCATAACTTAAGGTTTCAATACTTTCTTTGGAGATATGGATCTTGTCTTGTGGAGAATTATTTTAGATGCACAAATAATTTTCTTAACCAAGAGATGATTTATCGTTGTTATCCTTACATACCACAACAACCTCTTACAAAGCACCTTGTCCAAGGTAGAGAGTGAGGCTTGGAGGGTTCATCTTCAAAGGTAAGTATTCATAAATTTGTTCCTCATTTGTAAGAGTAGATATATTTGCATTTTTAATTCTATCCCATGCATTAGAGTTTTACCTATATGTAGCTTAATTAGGATTCTCCTATGCATGTTTAATTTTTATGTTTATTACCCCCACTTTGTGACACAAGCTTTGGTTAGAAATAGATTAGATTTTACTTTACTTATAATTTACTTTGTGAATATGAAAACATCAGACCTACAAAGGGGAATTGCATGGTGTTACTTGACTAAAGTCTTTTGAACCCTATTTGTTTATGTTATTGTGGTAAGATATCCCTTGGTTAGGTTTAGGAGATCCATCTTAGTCATGACCCCATATATATAATGTATAAATAATTGATAGTCTAATTAGGATTTATCATTCCTAATCTAGGATTGATTCATATATCAATTATATTTCCATTTGTATACACAATGTGTCCCTTTGTAAGGAGCACCAGTCATATTTGTAAAGAAAAAATATGGATCACTGAGATTATGTATTGATTATAGGTAATTGAACAAAGTGGCCATAAAAATAGATATCACTTAACAAGGATATATGATTTATTTATCAAAGGAGAGGGGCATAATTATTATCTAAGATACATTATTTCAACATACCATTAACTGAGAATTAAAATAGGTAACATATTAAAGAGATCATTTCTCACTCAATATGGTCATTACAAGTTTGTGGTAGTACCATTTGGGCTCACAAATGTACCAGTAATGATCTTGAGTCTCATGAATAATGTCTTACATAATTAACTATACAATGTTTTTTCTCATCTTCATTGATGATATTTTCATATGTTTTCAATCTAAGGAATTGTATAAGATGAATTTAAAATAGCTTTGTAGTTTTTAAGGGAAAAAATATCTATTGTACACTTTCTAAGTACAAATTCATCTCAAAATAAGTGAAATATTTATGGCACATAATTTATGAGAAATAAATTATTATCTCCTTAAAAAAATATTAGCACCATATTGGAAAGGATAATGCCTATAATTGTCTAGAAATTTCAAAGTTTTATGGGAATTATAGTGTATTATAATAGATTCACTGATAAATTCTCATGTATTGGAACCCAAATAAAATACCTACACATAAAATGAAATAAATTATAATGGAATGATAATTATAAAGAAGCATTTCAAAATCTCAAGGATTTATTGATAATATCCACCATTTTAGCAATGCTAGACATGGATACAAATTTCCTTATTTGCATGAATGCATATCTTGAAAGTCTCAATATATTTTTAATTTAGGAAGGTTTAGTCATTGATTATGAGATAAGGAATATATAATACCATGAAATTAATTAAATACCTATATTTTTAACTTAATTTAGTGGTCCACACATTAAAAAATTTAAGGCATTACCTCTTTGGCTAAAATTTTGTACTTAGAATTGACCATATGAGCAAGACCCACATATTCACCCAACTAAATTTGAATGATATAATAATATGTTAGATTATTTTTTTAATTATTTTTTAAAAATTTATTACATAAAATTTAAATATAAAAAATTGGTTGATAAACTTACTAGAAGGTCACATTTACATTCAATTTTAGTTGTGAAAGACAACTTGAGAGGCTATATTTTGAAACTTTAAAGGTAGAATGATTGGTATAAATAATTCATGAAATCACTTAAAGATAATAAATTAAGACTCAACCCAAGTATATTGGTTATTCAATCATGAAATATGTAATTTTACTATACAAATAATGCGTCTATATAACAATTTGTGCAGAAGTGAAGGATCAAATATTGTTTGAAGCATATAAGGATTTCTATTCCACTCATCCATCAGAAAATAAAATTTATGAAGGTCTAAAAATATTCTATAATTGGTTGGGAATGAAAATTCAATTGGTCAAATATTTTTTATGATGTTTATAATGTCCAAAAGTGAAATCTTAACATACATATATATCTTAATTATTGTACCTTCTTGATATCCGTACATGGAAGTCTGATGTGGCATCTATGTGTTTCATCATTGGGTTACCACTTATCCAATAAAGATAACAACATTTTTGAATTTGTTTATAAAATAAATAATTTCACACATTACCTACCAATTAGGGACACCTATAAAGTAGAGGTTATTTCTTGTTTATATGTGGATCAAATTTTGTGATTGTATGGGGTTCCACTCAAAATAATTTATGATAGGGATTCATTTTTTACATCCCACTTTTGGACCAAATTACAAGCATATTTGGGTAAAAATATTAATTTTAGTACAACATACCATCCTCAAATATATGGGTATACCAAGAGGTTTAATTAGGTCCTACAAGACGTGTTACAAACATATGTCATGGATCAATATTATCACTAAGAGAACTATCTACCATTGGTATAATTTACATACAATAATATCTACCATAGGTCCACTGACATAGAAACCTATGAAACTTTTTTATGGATATACCTACAAGACGCCATTGAGTTAGAACAAGTTTAAGAACCAAGTCTTTATTATCACATATATTATAAAAGAGAGAATAGAAAGATGTGCAGATTAGACAATGACTCAAGGAAGAACATGAATGACAAAATAAGTATGTGAGTCTACTTAGGACTAATATATGTTTTGAGTTTGGATATTTAGTTTTATTTTTATTGAAACCATAAAATATTATATGAAAAATTAGTTGTGGACCTAATTTTACACCACAATGTGTATGATGATTTGATATTTTGGAGTTACTTGACCTAGTTCTTATCAACTTGACTTGCCACCCAACATGTATAGGATGAATTATTTTTTTTTTTTGTTTTTATATTAAGAAAGTATATACTTAACACATCACATGTGCTTGAGTGGTATTATTTAATTATGTATGATTAATCATTCAAAATAGATCCCATGATGATTTTAGATTGTTGGCCACTTTAACTTTGAAATTGGGAAGTTGATCAAATTGAGGCCTAATTAGACCAATATTTCCCATGTTCTCATACTTTGGAAGATACTTCATAAATACAACTTATTTAACCTCATCTTATTAAACAAATCTTTAGGATAAAGTTTCTTGGTGCAAGGGGGTAGTATGCAATGACATTCCTTGAATCCCATATTTTGTGTTCATGGGATTCACCCTCATAATTATTAATATATTATGGAATTATGCATTTTTAAAGTCATTCAATTAATAAACATAGAAATTATAATACATGGATTATTATATGTTGAGACACACATGTGGATACATGTATGTTTTATGTGATTATGATACCATAATTATATATGAACACTTTATTTTTTATGATATATTATATTTTTCCCCCACATGACGATGTTTTATTTAAATTATAAATTTAAATATTATGATTTTATTTATCAATGATAATGATTATCAATATTATGGATTTACCAAGTTATACCATAGAGGTACTGTGATGAATTTGGTTTCTATGTAGATAGCGGGGAAATGAAGATAAACTAATAATGATGTTGAAATGAGTTATTATGGGATATGCACATTTTCCATCAGAGTAGTATTTGAGTTGACATAGTGCAATGACAGCTCAAAAAATGGATAAACACAATGCATAAAAGATGATACACAACACTTTGATCTTTTGGACAATTGGAAAATATCAATTAGATATGAGTGGACACATTATGATTTAATATGGATTAATTTTATGAGAATATAGCCATTAATAATGAATAATTAAATAAACAATGAAATGTGTTACATGATCACCGTGGCTGAATGTGGTAAAACAAAGATGATGACACATTAAAGTAAAAATGACAATGGAAGAGACCATGATCCTAATGAAAATATAAAATATATTTTAATAGGAAAAAATATTTGGCTAACGGTAGAAAAATGAATGGGAGAGTTTAATATATACAAATCACATTAATATTTAATGAGTGGGTAAGGATATAAATAATGTATATCCCAATTTTTTGTCTTTAAACCAATACAAATAAGACTTAGAGATCTGATATAGCTAACAATAATAAAAACTTAAAAAATTATGCATTCAATAATAATGCAAGGATATCCTTGGTGAGAAAATAAAACATAAATTAATTATTATTTTGGGTGTTTATAGGAATAGAATGAATCCATTTATAAAGGATGTATAATTAATGTGTAAAGAGTACAAATATTTGAAAAAGAAGAGAAAATTGGAAGAATAATCCTAATAACTGGTGTGTAGAAGGTAACATCTTAGAAAGTGTTTTTGATAATTATTTTCTTTTTTGATGTCTTGGATTCATATAACATGTAAATTTTTATTACTATCATTCCTTATGATTGATTTATTTTTAATTCTCTTGGTTAAGGATTAAATTTATTTTATGATCTTTGGATCTGATTTTCTTCATTAGCAATCTCCCTTATGCATTTGCACATTTTTTAAAACTGTGGTTGGTCTATTTTTAATTTATGTGATTCTTCTTATTATTATTTATATTTTCCATATTTTATGATTTATTTGGGTGGGTTTAATAATAATAATAATAATAATAATAATAATAATAATAATAATAATAATAATAATAATAATAATAATATTATTATTATTATTATTATTATTATTATTACTCTACATCAAAAAGTTTTTTTGGGGTTCACTAGTATTATTAGCTATGTAGCATAGAGGCCTTCACTAGGGTGTGGGAGAGGTGGTTAAGTCCTAGACTAGTGTCTTTGGGGTATATTGTTTATAGTGGAGTTATATTTATCCAATATACACAACTTATTTCTTATTATGCATGTATTACATTCCTTAACAATGATTGGATCTCAAGTTATTATGGGTTTTAGGACCTTGTACTTGTGACATTTTCTATACTTATACATATTTTACTTGTATTTATATTGTTATGATTTTACCTCCATTGACTTGTTTATGATTTATTTTATGGGTTTTAATATGTCTTACTCTTACTAGCCTTTAATCACTATTATTATTTTTTGGACACGTATAATACCATTTCTCTCTTTCACTTATTTAAGTAATATTTATAATGAAACAAAAGGATTTCCTAGTATCAATATGGTATAGAGTGTATGGTTAAAAAAATGGGTTATATGGTAAATAAGTAAAAAATATTTAGAGGATTCCTCAATACCCCCTTATAGACATGTAGACACCCTGATTCTACCACCCTAATGTCACCATGAATTTACTATCATTTAATCCATCACTAACTAATCTAACCTAATATCACAAAATATGAAATAAAACCATAAAACTAATCAATTAATCACAACATGGTAATTAATTAACCACATTTAATTCTTCGATCATCACCCTATAATTATTAACTAACTAATAATTATTAGTTACTTAATTAGTCCATAAAAATCCATGCACACATAAATATAAATGAAAATAAAATAATAAATAAATCAAATCACCAAAACTAAAATCAAATAAATACCACTCCATAAAATTACCAAACCTCCTCATTAAATCATTCAACTCCCAAACTCATTCATTAATTTGAATTAAAATCAATTGACCAATTAAGTAAATATCATCCATCCAAAATAAAAATAAAAATAAAAATAAAAGGACAAATAACTTAGGATTAATCCAAACAAACAATTTACCCCATAAAAAATATATAAATTAATCCATTTACCTTTAATTATCATTATGATATATGCATGATATTGATATAGACATAATATTGGCCTTGGTAAAAATTTGCATTTTATGTTGGTAATCAATAAATTATCCTCCACAATTACATAGTGCCAAAATTCTTGCACCAAAGTCTTGAGAAACCAAAAATATATCAATCATGATAAAATCAACATCAAGGAAGGAGATATTCACCCATTTTGTAAGTGAAGATAAAAAAATTGTCTCTTACATTTTTATTAATCAAAGGTTATGTTAGATTTAGATTAGGAGCTTTATTGTTCTTAGTTTCTATTCAATCTCTACATTTGGCATATACAAGACAATATAAACTCACCTAAGGGTGGATAAGTGGAAAATGTCACAAAATCATCTCATCATTTGATATTATTTTATATGTTCAAAGTCCAACCAATGAGAAATAAATTTCATTATTACAATGCAATGCTCCTACTTTTATTTTGTTTTTATAACATTAAGAAATAGAGGATAAAACATGTTTGGTTTATATTTCAATAGAGAAAAGAATAATAGGCTAAAATTCATAATGTTATGCTGAATAATATGTTGGATCTTAAAATTTTATGTTTACATTATTGAAATTATACAAATATATTTAAATACATATGAGAAATAAGGAACATACAATCATTATGTTAAAATGATAATAGGCTCAATAAATGTAGTCTCTATATTTTTTTAAATTAATATGTTTTTAAATGTTAGTGAATCCCAATATATTTTTGTTTTTAAATATAAGACTCATTCATTTAATATAACTATACAAATTATGATGACAACCCTAACCTTACATATAAATAAATCATTATGGTCTAAAATAATAGTCATGGCTTATAATAAGGAACACTTAAAACTATTTTTTGTTTGCATATTATAAATCATATTGACCTAACCTCCATGTTTTAATATATTTGATAAGCTTTCTACCTAGTCATATTCAATGGTATTTATATCAAGTAGATTTACATATTATTCATCCTCATCATAATATGATTATGACTATGATAAATAATATAATTACCTCAATGATTAATCCCTATGAAGTAAACCATGTATATTTGAGGTGATGTATTTTTTTTATTCAAACACATTTAATAATGTCCCTCCCATTTCATAGGAACCACACCATAATAAATGAGTATTAATATTTCCATACACTAAATTTATCAACTCATGAAATTTTTTATGTGGACCAAATCTATTGATGTCAAACTTTTAAATACTTAAACTTTATCCCTTCTAAAGTAAACTTTCCTAATAAGTAAATAGGCCTTTCCTTCATTAAAAAAACTCCTTGGGAAATCATCTTAAACTTGTCCATATAATTATATTTTTGGGTTATATGAATGGATTATTTTGATAGGTTCATCTTGTGATCCTTAGTATAAACATATTTTAATTAAAACTATGAGTTGTAAAAATGAGACATGATTTCTTCAAAATATTGTAACATCCGACCCATTTGAAT
>JARHVA010004304.1:672500-852500 GCA_037957365.1 Torreya grandis
CTAAAATGAACATTTCTAGATTAGGAATTTCATCATGTGTTTAAAACCCTAAATTATATGTGATGTGGATGTCCATGGGCCATCTATCATAAACCATGTCTTTGAAAAATTAGTTAAGCAAGAACAAAAATTGGAATCACTTGTTGAGGTTGGATAAAAATTCAAAAAGAAATTTGGAATCAAAAAAATAACCTTCAATAAAAAGAACTACAAATAAAATGGGAATTCCAAGAATTTATTCAATAGTCATAATTCAATCTTAAAAAATGCCTCGGGGAATAAGAAACCTGTAAATAGTTTCAAGGAAGTATTCAAGAGAGGTAATAAATATGAAAATAAGAGACCACCTAGTGGATGCTTTACATGTGGTAGAGACAATTATAGTAAGGACTATCATCAATGGAAGGAAGATGGTAAAAATAATAACTCATCTACCTATAAATCACAAAAAGGAACCTTAAAGTAGAGGATTCATGAAATATTTGACAATCATCAAGTTAAATTTCAAGCCTTTCCCATTGAAGTATCAAGAACATTTTTTAGACATCCTATTTCCATTTTGATGGATACATGAGACACTAAGTGTTTTATATCTCATAGAATGTCAAATAAATTATCTAGGAAAGTTGATTTTATAAAAAATGATTGGTCAGTTTTGTATGGGAATGAATCCAAGTTCAAGGTTGTTAGGTGTCTTACTGAGGTTGAGGTAAAATTTCCATAATTCACTACAATAGTTGATATTAATGAAACACCACTATGATCATATGATGTGATCTTAGGAGTGAATTGGTTGTCTAAGCACAAATCTAAGGTTGATTGATTTCTTTAGAAAGTTAAATATATAAATGATTTAGGAAATCAAACACAAATTTAGGGGGCAAAGAAAGAGTTAAAAGTAAGGTAAATTTCATCCATTCAATTGAAAAAGGTTTGGTGAAAAGGATGTTAGGTATTATTGGTCAAATTAGATGAATTTGAAAGAACCAAGGAAACTTATATAAAAAAATGCCCCTTTTTAAAAGAATTATAAGATGTTTTTTTTTCAAAGGAGAAGTTGGGTTTACCCCCTGAAAGGGAAATAAAATTTATTATTGATATCATTCAAATATTGGAACTTTAATATAAGGTTCCCTATCGAATGGAAAAAACTTAACTGGCTGAGTTAAAAACCCAACCTCAAGAGATGTTGGCCAAAGTTTTGATTTGACCAAGTGTTTCATTGTGGGGTGCACTTGTAGTTTTTATAAATAAGGATGAAACCCTTTTCCTATTAATATATTATAGGATGTTGAATAAATAAACTATTAATAATAGGTATCCCTTATCCCACATTGATGATCTATTTGATCAAATGCATGGTGCAATAATATTTTCCAAGATTGACCTCTAAGTTGGGTATTAGTTGAGGATAAAGGAGGAAAACATTCTAAAAATAGATTTTAGGACAAGTTATAGGAAATTTGAATTCATAGTGGTTTATTTTAGCCTAATTAATGCACCTAAGAAATTCATGAATCTCATGAACAATGTTTTGATATATTATCTTGATTAGTTTGTGATAGCATTTCTCAATAATATCCTCATCTATTCAAAAGTGAAGAGGAGAATAATAATCATTTACATTTGGTTTTTAAATAGATAAGAAGGCACAAAATCTATGGGAAATTATATAAGTTTTAATTCTTTCAAATAATATTAAAATACTTGGTACATATTATTTATGCAAAAGGAATTTCAATAAATCTAGTTAAGATTAGAGCCATCATGGAATGGAGAACACTTAGAAATGTGCATGAGGTGTATAGATTTATGGGTTTAGAATAACAATATAGGAAAATTATCCCAAATTTATTTAAGATATAAAATCCAATCACATCTAGTAAATAAAAATAACATCATTTTTTTGGTTTTATAAATGTGAAGAAGCCTTCCACTTTTTTGGAAAATGGCTTACTTTAACACTAGCATTGTAGATTCCATATCTAAATGGTTATTTTATAGTGATAATTGATGATTATGGGAATAGTTTTGGAGGAGTTATTATGAAGGATGATTAATTTTAACCTTATGAATCAAGAAATTTGAATCCATATCATACAAATTATACCCCACATGAATTATAGTTAGTTGTCATAGTTCATGCCTTACAAGTATGAAGGCATTACTTCTTATGAAAACCTTTCAAGATAAAAAATGATAACTTGGAGTCAAGTAGATATTTACCCAACATAACCTCAATAATCATAAAATATGATGGTTAAAATTATTATTAGATTATGATTTTGATATTAGCTACATTAAGGGCAAAGTAAAAAGAGTTGTATATACCCTTAGTTATATAAGGTATATTTTAGCTTTGGATACTATCATAAGCACATTATAAGGGTAGGTTGTGAATTTCTCACCATTGTATGAATTATATGATAAGGTAAGGAAATAACTATCAAATAATTTACAAAAACCTAGATATAATGGATTTCAACTTGACAATTGATGGGATTTTGAGATATAATGAAATAATCTATGTGCTTGATAGGGAAATTTTGAGGGGAATTGTGTTGAGAGAGTTTCATAATACACCATATTTATAACATTTTGGTGTGAATAATATCTTATCAAAGCTAATACCATTTTATTTTGAAAAGGATTAAAGAAATATGCTATAGATTTTGTGTCTAGATACTTGGAATGTCAACGATTCAAGGATAAACATGTGCATCCTAATGGATTGTTATACTAGAATTCCTTACCAAAATAGAAGTTAAAATTCATTATTATGGACTTTGTCCAAGGATTTCATATGTCAAGGAATCAACATGATATGATAAAGGTGGTTGTTGATAAACTCACCAAAGTAGCACACTTCATTCAAAGTATTTTGATAGATGATGAACTTATTGTTAGCAAAAGGTTTGTTAAATAAGTTCATAAATTGCATGAATTTCTAGAAAAGATAATTCTAGATAGGGACCCTAGGATGACTTCTAGGTTTTAACAAACTCTTAATACAACTTTAGGTACATAACTTAACTTTAGTACTATTTACGATGTAGAAAGTAATGAACAAACAATGAGAGTGAATTAGATATTGGAATATATTTTGAGATGTATTGCATGGACCAATAATATAAATGGGAATAATACCTACCTTTGGTTCAATTTTCCTATAATAATGCATTCTAATCATCATTAAATATGGCTCCCTCTAAAATAATATATGGAAATAGGTGTAGAACACCAATAAGTTAGTGTAGATTAGAAGATAGAGTGGTCTTAAAACCTGATAAGATTGCTAAACTAAAAGAGTAGGTGAAGATAATTAGCATAAATTTACTGAATACAATGACATGTATAAAATCTATGTTGATCAAAAAAGTATAAGGCAATTATCAATTGGAGATAAGGTTTTTTTTGGGTCAAACCTCAAAATAGTTCCATTAAGTTTTAAGATTATCAAAACTATCACCAAGATATGTGGGACCCTTTAAGGTTATAGAATTTATAAATCATGTAGCATATAGACTTAATTTACCACTATATTTAGCATAAATGTGTAATCCTTTTCTTGTATCTTATGTTAAGAAATATATAATTGATACATCATATGTTTTGGATTAGAATGCATTATAGGTTCTATATCTAGGGGTGGTCATAGTAAAACCAATTATAATAATTGATACTCATAATCTTAAATTGTATAATAGGGAAGTATCACAATGTAAGGCATAGTGGGATAAATATTCTAAAAGTAGAACCACATGTGAGGACTTTGAGGAATTCTATAGGATTTTTCATCATTTATTTGAATAATTTTCTATTGAACACTATTGTTATTTTCAAAAAAATTATTTGAAATAAAATTCATCAAGATGATGACCTAATTTATGGGGAATTATGTCACATCCCATACCAATATCTAAATACTACATTAGTATTGGTGAGGGAAGTGAAACTAATGATTAGTAGTTTTTGATTTTGGTGATATCTAGACATTTATGTTATATTGTTTGAAAATTGTACTACTTTATTTCATGATCTATTATGTTTAGATGAAATTTTCATATGCTTATGGATATACTATATTTATTGTATATTATAATCATGTATGGATGTGATATCATTTTCATATTTAATTTATTTCATAGTAGTTTATTTGATGTACATATATTTTGAATACTTTATTATTTTGTTGCATGATTAGATTAATTACCTTTTTGTTTGACCAAGGTGTTTGTAATACTATCCCACCATTACATAGTGAAATAAAGGGAGATTACCATAGGGGAGGAAGATGAAAATATTATCATTAGGGCTAGAAAGAGTGAAACTAAACACACACACACACACACACACACACACACACACACACACACACACACACACACACACACACACACACACACACACACACACACACACACACACACACACACACACACACACACACACACACAACACACACACACACACACACACACACACACACACACACACACACACACACACACACACACACACACACACACACACACACACACACACGCACGCACACACGCACACACGCACACACGCACACACGCACGCACGCACGCACACACACACACACACACACACACGTACACACGCACACACGCACGCACTCTCTCTCTCTCTCTCTCTCTCTCTCTCTCTCTTTTAATTTATGAGATAAATGAAATATTAATTATATTATACTAATGTGATATGTATTTATTCTTTATTATACATTTATATGGTTAATATTGCATGCTTGCATTGACTTGAGTTTATTATTTACCTTTTTGTGGCATAACTAGGTTGGAATAAATGTTCTTACTAAACATAATTTATTATTTCTATTAATATACATTGGCTGTGCCAATCTTTATGAAACCATTATATGGGATAAACTTTGGTTACTTAGTTGTGAATGGTGATAGAATTACTTTTCTACACTATAAATATTTGTATGTATGGGATGTTTATTAAAAATCATGTCTTTGTATGTAAATATGTAATGACCCTAGGACTCAATTCCTACGCATTTTTAGTGTCTAGAGGAAAATGGGGGAAAATGGAAACCGATAAAATTATCCTAAAATAGTTTTAATAAACTTAGGAAATTAGTTTATGGCTAATATGGAATATTCTAGCATCTTACACTATTCGATCCAAACAAAGAATTAGGGCATTGTGGGAATATTTGAGAAATAAATTAGGTTTTATATTACCATAATTTTGTGTTGAAATTTCCATGTAGAGAAGATAAGGTTTTTTCATGTAGTTACCATGCCAAACAGGGTTATGGGACAATGAGTCTACTGCAATAAAAATGAACATGCATTAAATAATTTGAGTTACATTATGAATAACTTGTAGAGTTTCAGGAGGAAGTTTGGGAAATGTAAAATGTAGTTGAGAAAGATATAAATATGGAGAGAATAGGGTCATAGAAGAAGGGGTAGGAGGAGTTGTAAGGGCTATCAACATATACATTGGAACAATGGCGATTGAAGTAACCATGTAATAAGGTTTTTAATTTATATAGGTTTTACTTTTTGCATATGGATAATGTTTTGTTTAGAAGTAAATCTTGAATGTTCTCTTAATTGGGTTATTTTAAACCATTCAGTGTGTATGTTTATAGTATTTTTTAAACTTAGGGGCTCACCTTTATATACCTATGGATGGAACTCATTTCCATCCATAGTCTTGTAAGGTGATAGTAAGACAATTACTAGGTTTAAAATACATAAATTATAGAAGTACCTTTCATGTAAACTAAAATGGAAACAAGGTCATTGTATAAGGATTGAATTCCGTGACAATTGAAATCACCCTCGATAATTTTATTTGTTGCATTTATTATAACTTTACATGATGAAAAATTGAAAAATAAAGAAACTAGGTATTGTTGTGAATGGGATTTATTATTGGTATCTATAATGAACCCAAGTCTTAACTTGCATTAGTAAAATGGGTTAATACTTATACATAATATTTTATTATTAAAATACATATAAAACATCACCTAGGCATGTGTTATTTTGAATTATAAATCCTTATGGTCCTAGAAGATGCTTTTAGACCTATTAATTTGTAACTACTAGCTCTAATATGTAAAACCATGTGTTTATCCTTGAGAACGTAGCATGTCATTTACTATCATGCTCTTATAACTCCATTTTAGGTGTTTATTATTAATGAAGATACACAATAATATGTTATACATATATTAACTATAAAAAAAAAGTAATGAGTGTGTTCTGATAGATTATACCATCCCGATACTTAATCAAGCTATAAATGTATAATAAAAAGAAAAAAAAGGGATTTCATTTCTATTTGGGCATATATACAAGTATGTGGGAGATAAAAAATGGATTTTACTTAAATTGTTGTTTTTATTAAACTTGAAGTAAGTGTGTGTGTGTGTGTGTGTGTGTGTGTGTGTGTGTAGACATACACACATATCTATTTATTTACCCTATTGAACACATATATAAATACGAGACATGATGGTATATCCTTGAGACTCAAATGAGATTATAGACTTAAATGTTGAGGAAAATATGTATATATATAGGTAACTAATATAAATTTGGACATTATTTTTTGGTGTTGGCATAATTAGAAAAATGATATTTTGGTTAATGGTGTTCTAGTTGCAAAAGAAAAAGGTCTAAAATTAAATATTGAATGGATTTATATTCACGAAAATATACCTATTGGTGGTTATATTATCTCTATAAGGGATATATTTAAAGTAATGAAAAGTATAACAAAATGTATATATAATATACAAGAGTGTGAATTGTGCATTCACAATAGTTTAATTACAAGATTTACATTGCTATAAGTTGGAAATAAGTAAGATGGTTTAAATTTGATTAGTTAGTAAAAATTATAATTAGTGGCATGAATTAATCGCTGGTTGTGTTTTCATGATCCATTTAGTACTCTATTCATTTAATACTTAAGATATATAGTGTTAAAAGAATGATAGGACTGAAATTCCTTTGAGTTAGAAATTAATGCATTTATTAATTGGATTTTTTTAACCTAGGTATGTGGTTATGATTATATTTGGAATTATGAATGTTAATGGATATTAATACTCTATATTACTTATGTATATTAATAATAGTTGTGTCATGGAAAGCAATGTTATTTTTTGTATTAAATGAGTACTTGTACCTTATATTTAATAGAGCAAGTTAAGATCTATTTTTAAATGATAAGTGGTTGTATACTACAAATATTTAGTTATTATGCCTTAAAAAATGGATTATTATTTTATACTATGCATACTTATTTTGATAACAAATGATAGGTATATGAGGTTGATGTCATGTAATGCATGTATCTATCATATGGTATATTATGATATATTGAGATTCATTAGTAGAGAGTATGTGTTTGTGTGGAATTGACTCAGGTCCATGTGAGATTTGAATTTTATAATGAAAAATTTGGCCAAAATAGTGTTATAGCTAAGACATTGTCATTTCATTATACTTTCTAGTTTACATGTGTATGTGTGGTGTCATATTATATAAAGGATTGTTTGCATGGTTTATGTTACTATATAATGTATTAGATATTTTTCTATAGATGGGTTTTGGTTTAATTTTGTATATATGCACTACTTTTATATATCCCTCTGTGAAAGCAAGGTCCACTCCTAATGGGGAGGTCTGTGGGAGAATGATAGTCTATGGTTGGAGGAAAATCACCCATAAAAATTTCATATAATATATGAGCTATCACTCATAAATATATAAAATTTACACATACACCAAAATATATGTCAACATTATCCCAATCTATGTCAATTTGAGTCAGCTATGAGTGAGGTGGGTGGGAGAATAGCTACTGTAGGAATTTTGAATGCTAGCTATGGGCAAGAGGAAGGAGTGTTACATCCTAACAATCCCACTTTATCTATGATATTTATATACAAGGTGGATCCCAAAAGGTTCCTAAATCATTGAACAACATGAAAAATTAGTTGCTACTTGGGGAGGGTTCAATATTGGGACCATAAGTCACTATTTCCAATCCCACCAAAGGCTTAAAACATTCCTTGTGGGATGATATGGTCATGGGTGAACCTCATCAAATATGATTAAAAGGTTATTTTCTGGTCCCTTTGGGTGAAATAAAGGAGGTAAGTCTTGAATTTCTAAATGTTCTAATTGATAGAATCAATTCATTCTTATCAAATTTTATCTTGGCTAGATTTTATGACTTCAGGCTGAAATAGATTCTTTCTGTAGATGGGATAATCTCAAATTGAAACCAAAAGGACAAATTGATATTATATCCATGTCCAAGAATTTTTTTTTAAAAAAAATTTATCCCATCTCAAAGTCACCTTAAGGATCCTCATGGGAGGGATCTGGTTAATGGGAAAATTAGTTGTTAGTCTTCACAAGTGGAAGGCAAAACTTAACCTCAATAGGTCATTTTGGGGATTGTCATGGATCTTGGTTAACCCATCTCCATAGACCTAATTACTAGATCCAGATGGAGGCTTCTTGTAGCTAGGGTTTGTGTCTTTATTCCTACTAAAAAACCATTAATCCACTCTATAAAGATCAAATCCAAGTATGAGATTTAAAATCAAACAATTAACTTTAAAATAGCTTAAGAGATTTATAAAACCTATGATTTCCTAAACTACTCATCTAAAGAGTGCCCCATACTCAAGAAGTCACCCATTCCCCCTTTTCCTTCTTAGGTAAAAAAATCCTCCACCTAGACTCCCTCTTCCTTTCCCCCTTCCTCCTACCCCTTTCTTCTCCCCTCAAATCCCCCTTATCCACCTCTCTCAAAAAATTTCCTCTCCCTCATTCCCATCCCTTTCTCTCTCCCTTCCTCCCTCCTCAAATACCCCTACCCCTCCCCTAAATCATATATAGCCCTTCTCAATCTAGGGAAAGATCTCTCTATTATTGATCTATTGAGACCTTCCATGACTCTAAAGATCCTTATCCCCCTATCCCATCCTAGCTCTGGCTTCCCTAGTAGGCTCCCTAACAACACCTCATCCTTGTACTTATTCCCCTCTTAAGGCAATTCTTATTGAAGCCACATTCATGTCTCTAGTTGTCTCCCATCCTTCATGCATGATCCTTGATGACATTGCTAGTCATATTTCCTATTTTAACATCACTTGTGAGTCCCTTTTGTTTGATAAGGACATAGGTTTATAGGAAATTTCACCCTCTTAGGCATTCCTCACTTTATTTAAATCTTATGGGGAGAACAAACTTCATTCATCATCTAAAGGATAATTCTCTTCTTCTATCAAATTAGAAAGCTCTGATTTATCCAAGGATGCATCTGAGGAAAAGTGGGTGGATGTCCACAAAAAAAAAGGAAGAAAAAAGTGGAAGTCAGATGTGATAAAAAAATCCTCAGGTAAACCTACATCCCAAAGCTCTAGGAGAGTGAAAATAAATAGGTAGGTTGTAAAGGGTACAAATATGACCCTTAGACATTTCCATAGTATCAAGAAATGAAATACATTTACTATAATATAAGGGGGTTGAACAACCCTAAAAAATAGAGGTTGGCAAGAAATTTAGTCTTAATATATAAACTAGACATCCTTTTGATTCAAGAATTTAAAATGACAAAAACTTTTGAAGATCAAATTCAACATTTGGGACAAAGAAATTTATAGTTATAGAAATTATAGGGGTGCTTCAAGTGACCTAACAGTCTTTTGGAATTCTTTGGTCTTGGAAGGCACTTCTTCTCTTATAACTGAGACCCACATCTTGGTTTCCTTCTTTGACATCCACAATAAAAACAATTAGGTTCTCACCAATGTGTATGATCTAAATCATATACTTGAAAATAATAAGTTATAGAGTAACTTTAAAACATCAAGAATAATTTTAAAAATATGAATTAGATGGTGGTTGGATATTTCAACTCTCCCTTGTCCCCTAAGAATAACAATGGGGGAATTTACAACCTCAATGACATCATGCTAGAGTTTAATGAGTTTATTACTGATGCAGGACTTTTTGATGTGGATCTAAAGAGTAACCAATACACTTAGTCAAATTGAATGCTAAGGGATAATATTATCCTAATAAGACTAGAATTTTTTTATTTCTATTAATTAGATCCATAATTCCACTAGCTCTCTCTCATCCCTCCCAAAAAATGGGTCTGATCATAATCCACTTTTGTTCTAAAGTGATAACATGTCAAAATCTAATGCTACACCTTTCATATTTTAAAAAATTTGGCTCTTAAACTAGTCTTTAGAATATTCCATTAAGGAATGGTGGAATTCCCTGATCTAAGGTTTAACCATATACATCATGGCCATGAAGCTTAGACATGTCAAGAACAATCTTAAAATTTAGAACAATTTTTTTTTTGGTAATATCTTCCTCCAAAAATATGTCATTGAGGAGGAAATACATAGAATAAAATTGTAAATTTCTATTTTGGGCCCTTCCCCTAATTTATAATTCAAAGAAAAGGAACTTCTCAATAGTTTCCATAATTTGGAAGCCAAGAAACTTACTGGAGGCAGAAATCTAGGAAGATTTGGTTAAAGGAGGGTGATAGAAACACTAAATACTTTCACATATTAGCATCTAGGAATCACCAGTAAAATTTAATTACATAAATCTAAGGGGAAGATGGGACCAATTTTAGGAAGAAAAAAGACATTGAATCCTAAATTGTTAACTTTTACAAATGTCTGCATGTTTTTGTCCCCCTATAATGAGGACTTAGAAGATCATGTGGTCAAACTTATTGAAAGGGTTATTTCCTATGAAGATAACACCTCTATTCTCTCTCCCCCTTTGGATTAGGAGATCAAGGATATAGTGTTTTCACTACAAGGGGATAAATACCTAGGACTATATGGATTTCGACCTTTCTTCTTTGATGTTTTCTGGGATATCATTCATAATGAAGTTTACCTATATGTGATAGAGTTATTCAAAGATTGCACCATGCTCCAAGACTTAAATAATAATTTCCTAATGATGATTAATAAGAAACATAAGGGATATGTAATGATATATTTTAGACCCATCAGTTTGTGTTCTATATTCCATAAAATTTTGACTAAAGGGCATTCTCTAAAAATCCAACTTCTACTAGATAAAATGATCTCAGACCAATAGAGAGATTTTATCTTTGGAAGGTATATCTTGGATAGAATCATCATTTACCATGAAACCCTCCATTAGATGTCTCACTCTAATAATCAAGGTATGTTCCTCAATCTAGACATGAACAAGGATTATGATAGGGTTTCTTGCCAATTCTTCAATAAAATTCTAATTAGATTTAGCTTTAATCAATCTATAAAATTTTTGATTACCTCTTGCATAATTACCCCAATATTTTATATTGTTATAAATAGAGTTCCCAAGGGTTTTTTCTTGTTAAGAAGAGGGCTCAAACATGGATATCCTCTCTCTGCATATTTTTGCATCATCTTGGTTGAAGTATTGAATATACTTATTGTTAAGGCCAGAACTTCCTAAATTATTAGAGGCATCATAACTACCCCTAATACCATTCCAGTCACTCATCAACAATTCATATATGACACATTTATGATGGGTGAAGCCTAAATCCATAAATATAGGTGTTTCAAGAAAATTATTTAAATCTATGAAGTGGTTTCTGCCTAAAACATCAACTTCCACAAAAGTTCTCTTTTTTCATCAATACCTCACTCAAACTTCAAGTCAAAATCTCTAAGATTTTGGGATGTGTAATCAATAATATCACTTCCTCTTATCTTGGTACTCCTCTTTTTAAGGGTCCCATGAAAATAGAGTTTTGAAACCCCCTCATTGAGAAGATTTAGAGAAATTTATTAGGATGGAAATCGAATCTGTTGTCCAAAGTTAGTAAACTACAAATCTTAGAGAGCTCACTTTAAAACATCTTAGTTTATTTCATGTATTTACTTATGATATCTAGAAATATTATAGATCAAATCAAGTATATTAAAAATAAATTTATTTGGAGAGGATTAAAGGATAGATTTAGGTTTTTGCTCATCTCTTGGAACAAATTTTACCTCCCTACCTCAAAAGTAAGATTGGGGGTAAGAAGGGTTAGATACATGAACCAAGCCCTTTTGGAAAATCAAAGATGGAGGGTGATCAAGGAAGATAAAAATGGACCAAGATAATAATGGAAAAATATTTAAATTCCATGGAAGGTCATAGCTTCATTTTAGAAATTAGCCCAGATAATGGCTCAGCTTTTTGGAAAGCTTTAAAAGCTGGTAAGGATCTACTCAGCAAAGGTATCAAGTGGAATGTTGGAAGAGGTAACAAAGTGGAATTTTAGAAATATCCTTGAATCAACTCCCCTTTGGCCTCCTCTTTCAAATATTTGGAATTTTGTTACGTTTTACTTAACAATCATTATAAATTCTCTAAAATGAACCTCTAGCCATTTGGATTAGGAGAATTACTATCAGAATCTACCTAGATAGATCCTATAATGCATAGACATATATGACAAATAGATTCATATAATTCCAATTACAAATTTCCTATATGTTTATACCAATTTTTTCCCTGTGTCACTACATATAAATTTCAAGATAGTTCTTATGAAATATTAGAGGCTTTGTCATATGTGTAGATCCATAATTTTTATCCTTCACATTGAAACCTTAGTTTCTAGTTTTGAAACTTTTTTTTCCTATAAAAATAGGCTAGACAAGATGGGTTGAGCTATCCATAAAAAACCTATATTTAGTGTAAGAGAGATACTTACATTTCAATATTATGAATAAGGATCAAACCACATCTATTTCTCCCACATAGTTATGTGTGATTAATAATGATATATTAGTATGTAGTGCAACTTGTGTGGATTTTGACATTTGACAATATATGAATGTAATATTGTAATATTTTTAAAAAATGGATTTTCAATTATTCCTTTGAGGGGTTTTATATTTTTATTATTCAAGGAAGTGAATTAATATTGTGCATATGTATTCTTTAGTGTTAGAGTAGATTTATAGGAAAGTCTAGATGATTTCTATAAATATGATAGATAGGAATAAAATTAGGATTTATGTCTATATGTAAGAGACTATTCATGTACTTTCCATCTAAAATAATATGTGAAAAGTGTGGTATAACCTAAAATAATTTTTTAAATTTTGAAAGATAGCTATTAGAGACCATATGGAAGGGTCTATCTAGGGTAGGTGAATATAGTAATTGAATTCATTTGATTGTGATTAAATCAACCCAGGAGATATGAAACATTGATATGATATCAAGACATGGTTTATTAGGATAATAAACTATTTAGGCATAAACTAGGGAGATCTTATATGTGAATTAAAAAAATTGAAAACATCTAACTAATATATGGATAAATGATTAAGAGGGAATGTGATCAAGAGTTAATTATGCACACACTAATCATTCATACTAAGGTTTGGTAAAAATTGATATTTTCAAGAGTATAATATAATATTTTTGTGTTTACATCATGTGATAAAGTGATAATGGACACCATAAATTCAATCAACCATAAAATTAAAATGGTAAAACTAGAAAGTCAAAATAACCTAAGGTAAATCCACAAGGTACATTTTAATTAAATCAAAACATGTGATATATGACAAATTGATTTATGGAGTTCTTATGAGGTATGGATTCTATTTTATTAAATACCACCCTTACTATGATTTTTATCCATATCCTATTTCTACACATGCATATACTAAAAATACATAAATAACATATGCTGGGAAACAAGTATACATACATGAATGTAATAAATGTTATAGACTATAAAAACAAAAACAAAAAATAATTAAATGTAATCAAAATTTATTCATGAAATGATAAAATTACATTTAGCCATAATAATCCATGAGGACCAAGTGTCTCTAATTAATGTATAATTACATAAAATAATGGAAGTATATTATCTATACACAAAATAATGGAATCATGTTAATCTCTTAATGTCCTCACGGATTATGCATATAAATACATCCTCCTTTTTATAATTATGCACCTACATAGTAATTACTAAGATAAACCAAGATAATTTATATGCATGTGACTTTCATCTTCCCATGTTAAAACTATTTCACTTGTGTTTTCCCATTGTATGAACACTTACTAAATATCTATTTGAAAATACTTAATGTTGTACTATTATATAATTTATATTAGTTTCTATAGACATATACATTAAAATTTAAGATGAAACAATGTACTTTTGACCACTCCTTATATAAATTTAACTCATGCCTCATTCCAAGGTCTTTTGATTACTCTTCCTTCACTTTATATATGGATTAACCATTCCTAAAAGAAACTGATGATATCAAAATGTCCCTATTTCTCATTCAAAATAGCTCAAGATTATCCCTTGACTAATCCATACTTCCATCTTAATTAGCTTTTATCCTAAGACAAGGCCACTCTATTTGGACTATCCCACTCCCCAATCCTATCTTGTTTTATTGATTTTGTACTATTGAAAAATAATGGCTAGTTTATCAAATTTAAATTCATGTAATGGATCTTTGCACACACTTAAAAATCCTCATCAAAAGGAATTCCTAAATGATCACTATAAAGTCAAATTTGAAATCATTTTACACATAATAAGATCACATATGGAAAAACATTATAAAATATAACTACATAGTGAAAGAAAATATATATTGTTACTAATAAAAAGTCCATATAGTCCTTGTGTCCCTAAGCTAAGTATTCAAATACATTTTAAGGTAACATGTCATGGTTGAAGCACATAAATACACAAATATTACACTAACATTTATTTTTACATAACTCTTTCACACACACCACCATAGCATGGGATAAATACATGGATCTTGATCACTCTTAAAAGTATTGGTATGTAGGTGACACTCAACATAAGGGGCGTTAAGGTCTAGCACAACTACGACTGCTAACTCATTTTTCCATTTTTGACATTTTATCATGCATTGTAAATTTAGGCAAGGTCACAAGTGAATAAGAAGGTACATAATGTTGTGTAATAAATATTAAGAGATCTCACATAGTATAATATAATGCATAGGACAAGTTAACCTATCATATTAGTCACTAATAGAAAAACCTTATTGGATGTTGTTGAGCCTTAAGGAAAATAACACATGCCACACTATCTATTTCTAACAACCTTATCTCAAATCTAAGTGAAAAAAATTTTTGATTCACGTCATCATAAGTCCACATAATTAATCTCATAGTTGCACTTACAGTCTTGCATTCTTGTTTTATATCTAAATTGTATCTCTTTAGTAGTTTCCTATTTCAGAATGTTTCCAAATTTAACAAGTTTCAAATAAGTTTTTATAATTTATTACATATATGTAGCATTATAATTCTTACACAAAAGTTAATCTATTATGTAATTAATCATTTATATTTGAAAATTTTGATAAAACATATTGGTAAACCTACCTATTGACTAAATATCCAAAAACCCTAACTCCCCTTAAGGTTTCCTTCTTTTTTAGAATCCCTATTAGGGTTTTAAATTCCATATTTTTTTATTTCCATATTCATCATGATAATCATGTCTAAATCTATATTTTATTTCTTGGTTAAAAGTTTCTTGGTGTTATTTACATGTTCTTTGGCTATAACATGTAATATATTTTACATGTATGTAATCCGATGGATGCATAATTTAAGGGAAAAAATAACAACCTACATTATTCAAGAGCTTCATAAATAATAGTTCTAATATTGTTATTGTTGCATGGCTTAATTTGAGTTGCCACATATTACTACTAGATGTAAGATTTATTATATGGTTTATTTTCTCTTATTTCATTTAGACCTCACAAATACCATAGCTCATATATGACCTCCACAATTCATCCTAAGATTATAGTAAACCCTACATTGCAAGTTATTATTAATACACAAAGTTAGAAGCCTCATAAGACAAGTCAAGAGGAATAAACTAAGGCAATTCATCCTCATCCCTAACCTAATATAATATGATGACTTAATTAATATAGAGGATATGATATTATTTATAATTTAAGGAATACATCAACTAATATTCCCATGCTAAATGGTTTAACATTTTTGGGAAAAATGGGCATTTATTCATATTTTAGTTAAGGGTCTAGATTAATAAATCAGTATAAAATATAGTAATAATTATAGTCCTAATTTCTATAATTTGTTTATATTTATAAAAATAGAAATAAATGAGAATAAATATAACTTATTTTGAAACTAGACTAAGACAATAGATACAGAGGTTGAAATTGGATGTGCAGAACTAGAAAAGTGTCATGAACCTAAATATGAATTTTATTCAATGAAAGGATAGGAGCACCAAAAATAAGACACTTTG
Source organism: Torreya grandis (assembly GCA_037957365.1). Taxonomy (NCBI): domain Eukaryota; kingdom Viridiplantae; phylum Streptophyta; class Pinopsida; order Cupressales; family Taxaceae; genus Torreya; species Torreya grandis. Next base: position 688,890 of record JARHVA010004304.1, read on the forward strand.
GTTTCTAACACCATAATCCAATCTTGGCATTGTTATCCAAACTAGTTGTAAAGACCTAAAACTTTTTGGGTATTTATGATATCCTTATGTGAGCTTTCTTGTGAAATATTGAGTACTGATTATTGATGAAACTCATTGTAGAGATGATTTAATATTCAAAACCATAACCCTCCATCATTCTTGACAAAATGATGTTTGAATCACCATATTGAAATTAATTAGATGTTCAGATAAAATGATTTTATATCACATAGAATAAGAAAATATGAGAGATCAGACATCAATAATTAATAATAGAGAAAAATATTGGATAATATAGCAAAGCTACTTTAAAGGGGAAACCTCCACAATAATACACTATGAGCATAATACTTAACATGATAATCAAAGACTAACTACTACCTCCTATATATAGTCTACTTAGCCATGGTTATTCCATAGGCCAAACTAATTAAGAACATAGAGAAATATAACAAGAATATAAAAAGAGGTATGTAAGCCACAAGTTGGCCACACATATCCCAAAAAATGCCAAAGGTTAAGGGTGTAGCATTCCCCTCTACTTCAAAACAATGTTGTATTAAATATTGAGTCAAATTTGGATGTTCTTGCATAAAGGATTCATTCTCCCAAGTAGAATATTCACAAGGTAGGTTCTTCCATTTGATCAGGTACTCCTTAATCACTCAAGACCACAATTTCTTAGTGTGTATTTGAAATATCACCTCAGGATCAAGAATAACTCTTTCTTCCTCATCCAATTTTGGTAACTCAATTTAGGTAGCAACTTTATATCTAATGACTTTATTTAGGCATGATATGTGAAATAATGGATGTATGTGAGTGAAGGAAGGAAACTCTAATTGGTAGGCCACACTACGAATTTTTTTCAATATCTAATAAGGCCCATAATACCTAGGGGACAACTTGTTATCCTTTTTTTATTACTTCAATGACATATTCTTATATTAATTCAAGCAAACTAAAAACTAATCACTAATGTCAAAGTGCCTCTCACTCCTTTGCTGATCTGTCTACTATTTCATGTGATTTTGGGCCATGGCTAAATTTTCATGAAAATTGGAAAGGACCTCTTGTTGATGGTGAATATGTTATTTAACTACAAGAACCTTAGGATGGACATTCAAGGTTGAAGTAATGGATGGAGGGTAGTATCCATATAGTTTTAGAAAAGGAAACATTTTAGAAGAACTATGAATAGAAGTATTATACCACCATTCAACAAGTGGAAACCAATGAACCCATTTATCTTGTTTATCAAAAACAAAACAATAGAGATATCCTTCCAAACATTTTTCGACTACCTTAGTTTGTCCATCTGATTGAGGATGATAGGATGAACTATGAGCCAACTGGGTGCCCAAACATGCAAATAACTCAATATAAAAACTACTAGTAAAGATGGGATCTTGATCACTGATAATGATCTTAGGGGTACCATGAAATTTTTGAATTGTATTAAAAAAAGTATAAGATATTGTACTAGTAAAAAATAGATATGATAAATAATATAAATGAGAATACTTATGGAGATGATCTACCACAACCATGATATCATTTTGACAATTAGATCTAGGTAACCCTGTAATGAAATCCATAGACACCTCTTTCCAACATTGGTTGGTGATGGATAAAGGCTAAAAAATACCTAGGGTTTTGATGGTATATCCTCTATTTCTTTAATATATCATACATTCAACCACATATTTCTAGATATATTCCTTGAGTCCTTCCCAAAAAAAATCTTTCTTGATTCTATGATAGGTTTTCAAAAATATTGAATGACCGCCAATTGTAGTTGCATGAAGTTTCTAAAGGATATTTTTTTTAATTAGAGAATTCTTACATAGGTATAATCTATATTTATACCATAATGCATCACCCTTCCATGTGAATTTTTCAAATCCACCCAAACCTTGCTAAAGATTCTGAATCAAATCATGGGTAGCACTATCCTTGTCTTATTTTGATCATGCTTCCTCTAGCCAATCTACCTAAAAAATGGTCATAGCATATAGTAATGCCTCAATTGATTAATAGTTCCTAGATAGTGCATTTACCACTATATTGTCCTTGCCTTTATTTTAAAATATTTCAAAATCATATCCTAACATCTTAGCTAACCATTTTTATTGTTCTTTAGATAATAACCTTTTCTCCAAAAAATATTTGAACCTGTCATGATAAGTCTTTACCTAAGAGTGATGACCCATCAAATAAGGCCTCCATTATTTGACTACATGAAAACTAGACATCATTTCCTTCTCATAAATGAGCTTGTTTATATTTTTACCCTTCATTTGATTAATTTCAAAATTCAAGTGGTCTACCTTCTTTCATGAGTACAACACCCATACCATACCTAGATGGATCACATTAAACCACAAAAGTCTTGGAAAAACTAGGAGTAGCCAACACTAGAGTGGTGCACATCAAAAATTTCAATTGTTTAAATTCCATGGTAGCTATATAAATCCACTAAAAGGATTCTTTATTCTACAAATATGTGTGTGGGGTTGTAATGCTACCATAATTTGTGGCAAACTTGAGATAGTAACTAGTTAGCCCCAAAAATATCCTTAGTTGCTTGAGTGTCTTAGGAATTGACCAGTCCACCATTCTTAGGATTTTTTTAGGATCCACTTTGACTCATGTATGTGAAACTAGATGACCCATATACTTAACTTCACAAGCTCCAAAAGCACATTTGGAAGGTTTGGCATACAATTGATGTTCTAAAATTAAGAGTACTTATTTCACATGGTGTAAATGGTCTTACTAATTTTTACTCTAAATGAGGATATCATCAAAAAATATCAAAACACATTTCCTAAAAAATGGCCTAAAAATACTATTCATCAAACTCTAAAAGCTATATGGTGCATTTTATAGCCCAAAAGGCATAACCAAAAACACATAATGGCCCTCATGAGTCCTGAAAATAGTTTTGGGTATGTCTTCATCATGGATCAAAATTTGATAATACCTAGAATGTAGATCAAACCTGGTAAATAAAGAAAACCATTGAATTTATCTCACAAATCATAAATGATAAGAATAGGAAACTTGTATTTGATAGTGTACTTGTTGATCTCCCTATAGTCAGGGCACATCCTCCAAGTGTCATCTTTCTTTTGAACCATGATAACTAGTGAAGAATATTTGCTTTGGCTATGGTGAATGAATATTGCATCCAACATCTCTTGTACTATATTTTCAATTTCACTTTTTTGGGCATTGGGATACCTATATGGCCTAATTTTGGGTGGTGTACTACCAAGAATAAGTTTGATAGCATGATCATGTATGCAGCTAGGTGGAAGTCCTTTCAACATGTCACCAAAAATAACTGAATAGGTATCAATCAATTGTTACAGATTAGAAGGTGTAAATGGTTGAGTTGGATGAACTTTCATGAAAAACAAGTGATCTACAAATCCTTTAGCACCATTTAAGAGAATCTTTATCATTTGATGGGATCTAACAAGTTGTGGAGATTTAACCTTTAATCCCCTTAGCTCAAATATCTTTCCCTCAAAATGAAAATGCATGAATAATTATTGGAAATTCATCTCAATAGTGCCAAAAGTGGTGAGCCACTATACTCCTAGAATAATGTTATCTCCCCCCATGGAAATAGCAAACATAAGAGAACCAAACAAGTAGTCTCCCATGGCTAGATTAATACTATGGCATTTTCCTAAGTAGATAATAGTACCACCATCTATAATCATGATCATAAATTATGGAGTAGGATAAATGAAATAGTTCAAGTGAGAAGCCAACTTATTATTGATGAATTTGTGTGTGCTCCTAGAATCAATTAGAATAGTGACCTTATATTTCTTTAGGAAACCCACTACCTTAAGAGTTTGGATATTAATAATACCTGAAAGGTCATGATAGGAAACATAGGCTATGAGTCTTAAAATTCTGCCATGGGACCTTCTTCATCCTTCCCAATTAACTCCTCATCATCATCATCCTCATTGGCACCTTCGATGTAAAATAGTTTGTTTTCATCATAATGATGGTATTTTCTCAACTTGTTATCACAACCATAACATAATCATTTGGATCACTTCTCAATTTGTTGAGGTGTCATTATGGTGGGTTGAGGATATGATGGTGCTAAAAAGGTGTGATCATGAACAGTAGTGAAGGTTTTCTATTTGACCATCTCTATTTCCTCTGCCATGCATGCCCATATGATAGATTTTGATATATATGTTGGGTTAAACATCCAAACCTCCAATTGAATGTTATCTTTGAGACCACCCAAAAATAGATCAATCAAATTTTCCTTAGTGATGTCTTCCATCTATAAGGATAGATTATGAAATTGATGAATATAATCCTTCATAGTTCCCATTTGTCTCAATTTAGCTAATTGGATAAAGTAGTTATAAAAGACATTATTTTGATAATTAACTAAAAAATTGTCAATGAAAATATACCATGTAATAGGAGCACCATTCCTTTTCTTTTGAGCACACAACCAATAATACCAAATGAACTACTTAGGTTCTAGTTACAAAAACACCACTATCACCTTCTAAGAACTATGAGTTTGATGTAGATCAAAAAAAAATTCAATTTGGATAATCTAAGTGAGAGTACCTTACCATCAAAATTACACACATCCACTTTGGGAAACATTGATTTCACACCAAAATTGGAGTTGTTAGTATTGAGAGGAGGAGGACCTGAATGATGAAGTGAAGGGTTATTTGACTATAACTAAGATGAAAGAGTAACCAATGAATTAGTGATATTATTAAATTTGTTATTAACCCCATTAATCTCTTTGTGCATCCCTAGAAAATTAGTTTTAATTTCAATAAAGTCATCATGCCATACCAAGCCATTTATGTTAGCCTAAAGTTGAAAAATCAATAGATCTAAAGTTATAGATTCTATGTCACTGATAGAAGGAGTCTTAGGATTTTTTTTCCACCTATTCATATCCATGTAGAAGGACCAACAAAATACAAACCCTATAAGGGTTTTTTCACTAAAAAATGTGTACCTAGATATGGTACCATTGTGATCACCTCACCAAGATGAATCCAATGACTACCTTTATGCACTAAGGTAAAACATTTTAGCGTAATAAAGTGTATCAATGAAATATACTATTGTGATCATCTCATTTAAATGAATCCAATGACTAAAATTTTTAAAAGCAAAAAAAAATCTATAACTTTTTTAATTATTTTTTTTCAAAAAAGCAATTTGAACAATATTGTGCTGACAAAGCAATTAATGCTTCCTAGATTGCAAGTTATGTTTTTTTTCTCCTTCCCCTTACATAAGTTGTGCCTCACTAGATCTAAACAAAAATTCCATAGGAAACTTTCCCAAATTGAATCTTTAATACCACTTGGAAAGAAATTAATTAGATGTTCACAAAGAATGATTTTATATCACATAGAATAAGAAAATATGAGAGATCACATAGGAATAATTAACAACAAAGTAGAATACTGGATAATATAGAAAAGACACTTTGAGGGGGAAAACTCCAAAACAATGTACTAAAAGAAGAATACTTAAAATGATGATGAAAGACTAAACACTACCTCCTATATATAGTCTACTTAGCCATGATTATTCTATAAGCCAACCTAACTAAGAACATAGAGAAATGTAACAATAATATAAAAGAGGTGTGCAAGTCACAAGTTGGCCACACATATCCCAAGACATGCCAAAGGTTAAAGGCATAAAAATCATTTGAGAAATTAGGGTTAGTGTGTAATAATTAATAAACATGTAATCCACACCCATTCTATGGGTATGCTACCTACATATCAATACTTCGAAGAAGGATCAGGCCATATGTAGTTCTCCCACCTAATTTGTTTTATACAATAATGTGATAAATATAATAAGATGCTAAATTAAGAGTGATTGAAGTGGTTAGGGACTAGTATTAGGGTTTGATTATGTTTTTAGTTTTGTTAGGTGATTATATGTAGAGAATAGGGAAGTTTTACTTAGTGCTTTGTTTGTATTCTTGCTTGGTTTGTAAGATTTATCACCCTCCTTTTGTAAATTAGCTTTGAAAGAGATTTTATAGGGAAAAATTGGTCATGAGTCATATGTATTCATGTTAGGATAACATGATTAAGGGTAGGGAATGGATGAAAATTACCATTGTGGATCAAAGTGAAAATAGATATGAACACCAAAATTGGGACACCTTACAAATCAGTGTTATAGTCTAAGTATGGTGCTCCTATCCTATAGGTTTGGGACATAATTGAATAGGATTGACCTAGGAAATACTATATGGATAAGGTTGGATAATCATTTTGAAGTTTTAGGATGACAAGTAATGACCAAGAAGGTGTATATATGGGTCATAATAGCATGAAAAATGGAGCTATAAATATGGTGTCACAAGCCACACTCAAACTACCAATTTGGACATTTTATATGACTACATTTCCCCCTTCTTTATTCTAGAGATGTAGTAAAGTGAAATACTAGGATAAAGGAAAAGTATAAAGTGTACATAAACTTACCTAAAAATGTGAATCCCATGAATATGTGTGATGTTGGGTGTGCATAGAGAGAGAATAGCATGGAATGGAAATTTGAAAGAGAAAATAAGGAGTAGATTAGTTCTTACTAGACATGTTATGTCTAAAATAAGAACATAAAAAATATGGGTAAAAGAGAGATAAAGTGAAAGGAATGAATACACATCACTAGGTATGTGAACAAATATAAAACTTGTTGTGATGTTGAGTGATTTTGATTGATGTTGAGTGATGCTAAATGATGTTGTACTAAGAGTAATATAATTAATGAAGCTGAGTGCTCAATTCCCCAAGGGTAGCTCAAGAATACAAAGGTTGGCCATTTGGCTCCATCATCACCCACTAAGTGAAGCTATGTGATCATGCATGTGTTAATAAATGTTTTGATGATGTGTCCAATCCTTCTAAGTAGGTGGCTCAAGAATACAAAGGCTAGCTAGTCATTTGGCTCCATCATTGCCCCTAAGTGTGAAGTAATGAATCCATATTGATATGAATGTGTGTTGTATGAGATGGCTCATGAATCCTATGAATGATTTGTAATATCATAATGTGGCATGTTTAGTCAAATTTGGGCTAAGAACTAGGCCAATCGTAGCCAATTTGAAAGGTAGATATTAGGCTTGTATGAAAGCCACTCTGAAAATATGAACTAGGCTTCTATGAAAACTAGTCCAAAATGATGCCAACCTCTTATAGATGGAATAAGGCATGAAACTACTGAGAATACATGGGTAATGCACTAATCTTGGAAATAAAAGAAGGAAAATTTTCCATGCAGATTACCCCAAATCATTGGTGTTTGTAAAATGGATTTTGATCTAGAAGTTGTACTAACTTCCTAATTTAAAATTGGAAGTGAGATACATCATGTCACATATGATGCCACACATATTTGGATACTCTAAGTAAAACTATATTAAAACTGCTTAATATAAATTGTAGTATAGCTAACAAAATTGTAACTAACCTTACCTTTTTGTTTGTTTCTAATTTTTTTGGGTTTTTAGCTATTTGGATAGGAACACTAAAAATAGGACACTTTATTGTCTGGCACTATAGTCTAAATATTGCACTCTTGTAATTTAATATTTCTAATGACTATTATATATTCATCACTATATTTCTAATTTTATTTGTGTCTTTTGGGTTCTGAATGCTATTCTAAGTTTTCTAAAAATTTGATTTTTGACTAATAGAGGGCTCAAACCTTTGTAACAAAGCCCTTGTTTGTTTTTACATCTTCTAAGGGTGGGAATAAAGACCCTACAATGACTTCCCTTAAAATAAAGAGACCTATAAATGTGTTATGCTATGAAATACATGATATATCAATGATAATAAAAAATATGTTTCAAGATATATCATAGTTTACATTGGAAATTGTTAGATCAATAGGTGTATGCCTAGATAGATGTAAAAATGTAATAACATGTTTATTATACTAAAATAAAGCTAAAAATATGGTTAATTTTTAAGGAGGGATAGAGCACAATGTCCATCATGGCATCCAAAAAAGCAAGATAATGCATGATGTGGATCATGGTATTAGAAACAAATGAGAAGCAAATAAGAAATTTAGCATGTAAGGCAAGAATCAAAAAGCATACAAAAGTGACCAAGGGGACAATAAAATAAGGGACATGAGCACATGTCACTCAAACTGGGAAAGCAAACATACAAGACATGTTCAAATGCCCACATACATATACAATTGTAAACAAGCAAAGGACATTGGAAAATGTCTTATGGCACACATAAGAGTAAAATTAAAGGACTTTGGTAAATGTCATAAGACACACACAAGAGTACAATCAAAGGAAAATGGTAAATGTTTGAAGGTACATAGAAGTAACAAAATAGGAACTAAGATATGTAATCACATCTAGCTAGTCAAAGTAAGAAAGGAAAGCATGTAAATGTTGGAAATACTATCTCATCTAACTAATCAAAGAAAGAAGTGAAAGTATGTAAAACATGGTGTGTAAGACTAGATAGATGCTAAGAAATATACAAGTTCTATATATTAGTGAGTATCGATAGAGTAATCTATATAGTCTAGTAAATAATTTACATCAACATGATAATTAGAGTGTGTGGTATATGAATGACATAACCTAGATGGTCTAGTCATGTAGAAGGTGTCCCTAGTGGGTAGATATGTTGATGTATGTCTTGAATGTAGAAATAGGATGCCCCCTCAATGGGTAGAGTTAAGCAATCAAGGATTTGGGTGTCATTGCACACACTCAAAAATCATCAAGTGAAAAATATTTTTGATCTTTTGAGGTTTTTGAATGTTTTTGTATTTTGAGTTATATTATATTATTTTTGGTATTTTAAAAATAATCTATGTATAATAAATCATAAGGAAACTATGTAGAAGAAATTGAAAAGAAGCTATGTGCAAGAAAGACTAAGAAGAAATGATAATAATTGATGAGTCTCATGAGAGGCTCCGTAGCATGGTGTTTTATCTCAAAGAGAGGGATCATGCATGATCATGAAGCATGATGGAAGGGATGAGATTGTGACTCTAAAATTTGTATATGTTATAAGTGATCTAAATTTTCTATAGTGGAAACTAACTATGGGGTCCCCCTATAACTTTGATAAGTGGATTAAACTATGGGGTTCTTAAGGACCCATCTATTAGTAGAAAAAGATATCTAAAAGTTTGGTCTGTAAAATATAAGTCTAGTATGGTAGTAGAAATGTAAATCATGGATAATGCATATAGTTGAAATATTTTTGATGTTTTGAGGTTTTTGAATGTTTTTGTATTTTGAGTTATGTTATATTATTTTTGGTATTTTAAAAATAATCTATGTATAATAAATCATAAGGAAACTATGTAGAAGAAATTGAAAAGAAGCTATGTGCAAGAAAGACTAAGAAGAAATGATAATAATTGATGAGTCTCATGAGAGGCTCCGTATCATGGTGTTTTATCTCAAAGAGAGGGATCATGCATGATCATGAAGCATGATGGAAGGGATGAGATTGCGACTCAAAAATTTGTATATGTTATAAGTGCTCTAAAAATTCTATAGTGGAAACTAACTATGGGGTCCCCCTATAACTTTGATAAGTGGATTAAACTATGGGGTTCTTAAGGACCCATCTATTAGTAGAAAAAGATATCTAAAAGTTTGGTCTGTAAAATATAAGTCTAGTATGGTAGTAGAAATGTAAATCATGGATAATGCATATAGTTGAAATATTTTTGATGTTTTGAGGTTTTTGAATTTTTTTTTATTTTGAGTTATATTATACTATTTTTGGTATTTTAAAAATAATCTATGTATAATAAATCATAAGGAAACTATGTAGAAGAAATTGAAAAGAAGCTATGTGCAAGAAAGACTAAGAAGAAATGATAATAATTGATGAGTCTCATGAGAGGCTCCGTATCATGGTGTTTTATCTCAAAGAGAGGGATCATGCATGATCATGAAGCATGATGGAAGGGATGAGATTGCGACTCAAAAATTTGTATATGTTATAAGTGCTCTAAAATTTCTATAGTGGAAACTAACTATGGGGTCCCCCTATAACTTTGATAAGTGGATTAAACTATGGGGTTCTTAAGGACCCATCTATTAGTAGAAAAAGATATCTAAAAGTTTGCTCTGTGTGTAGGGGCATGAGATCTCAATGATACTTCCATAGGTGTGAATACTATAGCTCAAAACTATTTGGAATCCTGAAATTGTCACTGATGTAGTGGTCACTCTAAGATAGGCCTCCATGGAAGCGTATGAACTCTCTATATTTGCAAGGAAGGCCTTGATTATGCCTAAATTTCAACTAAATAAATAACTATAACTAGTGGAAGAGCTAAAATTGGTGACTATAGAGTAGGAAATTGATCTAAATTAGGGTTTGGTAACTCATACATATCTCTAACAACTATAACAAATTGATTATAATGAATGTATTTCATGCATCTATGAATTGTAGAAGGTATTGAAAAAAGTTTCTATATCCATGATCGATCAAGAAACATGTCGAAGACTCCTACAATAAGATAAGAGTAAATGGTGTGTCCATATATTCTATACTAAATTGTAGATGAAGTACAATCTCACTTAATAAAATATATATGTGCCCACTAAATCCACTGATAACTATGTCCATCGAGGTGATATCCTACTCTAAATATCCCAAATGTTGAAGCAATGTCATAGTGCACATGTTCACAATAGATCCATTATATATGAGAACACTATGAATGGGATGATGATTAATGTAAGCTCTAATAAAAAGTGCATGGTAATCTAAATCATCCTCAAATATCTCTTATTCTAAGAAGGAGATCAAATGTCTAGCTGAAACTCTAGAATTATACACATAAATCATATTACTCAAAGGATGTGACTTAATTAAAGGTGATCATGATGTAGATGGTGGAGGGTGTGCATGATATGTATGGTGAACACCTAATGTGTCCCTTGTATCTTGTTTAAAATGTTTTGGGAAAATATTTGAGAAAAGTTTTAGAGCCTTGTCCTATGTTTTCTTTGCCTAAGGAGGCTTAACTAGAGTGCTAAGATAAATAAGGTTTCCATCTATCAAGTCATGTATCTTATGTCACAAACTAATGCATATGTTCACTATGTGCCTTGGTTCCTTACAAAAATTTCAAAATGCATTCTAATCATATCCACATGGAAGAGGATTTATTTTATGAACTTCCCAAACAGGAAGGAGAGATAGGACATTACATTATAATAGCTATTGTAAAAATCTAGTTGGAGATATTGGTAGATTGGTAGAAGTTCACTAAGGATTTAATGATAAAATCACTCACTAAGGGGTCTCTGAAGCTACATTAGCTATAGGTTGGTTTTAAATTTTGTTATCATTAAAATTTACTTTATATGGGACTTTAGTGTTACTCTTGTTTGTTGTTTTCGATATGCTTGTGTACTTGAGTTTGCCCATTGAAATTAGTTTGACTTCCCTTTCCTTTAGTTTATGACATAACTTAGTGAAGGAAGAGAAATTTTTGACAATTATTGACTCATGCAAAGTTGGAAGAATCCTCTATTTGAAGAGATCCTATAATTCTTGATTGATCACGGGGCTAGTCATTTTAGCCAAGATAGTCTTATATCAAAGAACATAATATATGAGTTGTTTATTTAATCTTTTTTTTTGTTGTGAAACTTGGGCATAAGAAACCTTGTCACCTATGTTAATACTAAAATGATCTATGAACATGTCAGCTAAAGGATTGAATGCATTGACCGACTAATTCAGTAGACTATAGAACCATTATAGAGTATAATCCTTTAAACTCCATGGAAATGGCTTGGTTAATAACCAGTCATTTGGCACATAGTCAAAGAAAATTATGTGAAAATCTCTAAAGTGTGTTTGTAGATCACCCTTTCCATCATATAGAGTGAGCTTGGGTTGAACAAAACCTGGTGGTAAGGGTGTAGAAGCAATATGGCATGCCAATGGTGTATGAAGTAGAGAAAAATAATCAAAATGCTATGTTGGTCTAGAGGCACCTTGCTCAAGATGTATCACCTTGGATTGAAGATAATTTATCTATTACATAAGGGAAGCCACATCAGGAGGTGAAGATGTACTAACCATAACTAGTGGTGCCATAGGAAGTTTGGGCTGATATAGGGGTTTTTGGGACATAACTACCCCTATAATATCACTTGTAATTGGTTGTTCTATGTTTTGAGAGGATTTACCATTATTTTATCTTTATTGTTCTTATTGTAATATTTTATTCATATCGTCTTGCATATAAATATTTTTAGTTAAAAAGTCTTGAAGTTCCCTCTTATCAATTTCATCAAAGTCAGTATATTATTCCATTATTAAATTAGGAAAAAAGAAGAAAAAATGGATTGAATTTTTTGAAATAAATTTTAATAATAAAAATACAATGGAAGGAAATTACTTAATAAATCAAATTTAAATTCCTAAAATAGCAAATTTTAATATGCATAAAAAGGATACGAAGCTCACTAACATGTAAGGTGATACCTCAAAAGAATAGGGACATAGTATATTCCACTAGGGTTTGAAATAAAATGATTTTTAAAATCACTATGGTGAATTTAAAAATTTAAATGTGAAATTGTGATTTATATATCTATAAAATTAGAAAAAAAATCTAAAATTAGTAAAAAAAATTCCCTAGGGTTTCTAGGGTTTTTATGTGAAAATGAAGTAAGTTAGGTTCACCAAATGATTTAACATTTTTATAATAATGGAATTTTATTCCTATTTTAGTTAAGGGTTTGGATTAACAAATTAATACAAAATATAACAATAATTATAATCCTAATTTATGTAATCTGTTTATCTTTCTAAATAATAATAATAAATGAGAATAAATATAACTTAGTTTGAAACTAGATTGAGATAACTAATACAAAGGTTGAAACTAGATGTGCAAGACTAAAATAGTTTCATGAAACTAAATCTAGTTTTTTTTTAGTGAAAGGACAAGAATGATAAAAATAGGACACTTTAGTGTTTGTTTTTGTAGTCCAATCCTGCCACTATTATCCAAACTAGTCACAAAGACCTAAAAAAATTGGGTATTTTTGCTATGCCTATATGAGCCTTCCCATGAAATATTGAGTTTTGATTATTGATGAAACTCAATTTATAATTGATTTAATCTTAAAAACCCTTACCCTCCATCATGCTTGACAAAATTATGTTTGAATCACTTAAGAAAGTGGGGTTAGCATGTAAGATGTACTAAACATGAAATCCACACCCCTTATGTGGGCATGTTGCTTACAAACTAGTACTCCAAAGAGGGATCAAGCCATATTTGGTTATACCACCTAATGTGAATTATGAAACACTATGATGTAGACATAAAAATGCCAAATTGAGAGTGGTTGAGGTGGGTAGGGACTAGTATGAGGATTTGAGTATGTTTGTAGCTATGTTGGGTGATTGTATGTAAAGAATAGGGAATTTTTCCTTAGTGATTTACTTATATTCTTGCTTCCTTTGTAATATTTATCCCCCTCCTTTTTTAAATTATCTTTGAATTGGATTTTATATGGAATAATTGGTCATAGGTTAGATGTATTCACACTAGGCAAACATGATTAAGGGTAGGGATCAGATGAAAATGACCGTTATGTCTCAAAGTGCATATGAATATCAACATCAAAAATGTGACACCTTAGGTTTCAACACTATAGTAAAAATATGGCATTCATATCCTATAGGCTCAAGACTTGGGGGAATAGGATTAGCCTAGGAAATACCATCTAGCTGAGGTGGAATAATCATTATAAAGGCTTAGAATGATTGGCAATGCGTAAGAATGTGTTTGGAAGGGTCATAAGAGCATAAAGGAGTTATAGATAGGGTGTCATAAGCTACACTCAAACTACCAATTTGGACATTCTATATGACTACACTATAATTGATTAAAAAATATACTATTTTCAAAGATATTCTATGCCAAACACTAAATCAAACACCTATGCTTTGTGACACAAAAACTTCTTATCTTGCATCCATTATAAACACTTTTAAATATATTGAAGATGTTATCTCTTTTGGCAATGAGGACTTACCTTCACAATCAACTATTGATCATAATTTACCTTTACTTATACAAGTTCAAACTAAAAGTATAAAAATAAAATCATTTTAATATATATTTATTTAGGGTTGAATATTTTCAATCATATATTCTTAAAAATAATGGCTATTAACATGTATACTCTTCAAAATACATAGTATAATATCAAAGGAATTGATGATTTTCCTCACCAAGTTTTTTATTCAATCACTTTGTATATTATAGTGGGTTCCAAATTTCTATCTAATTAGTTATAAGTAATGCACAATCATTTACATTAAAATTTATTATTTGGTAGGCCATAGATACATGCCATGGAAACTATACCTAAAAATTTACACAAGTGTGTCAAATTATTACATAATAAATATTTGTATACATGCCCAAATAATAGTCAATCATTGATTTATTGTAATATTACAAAGTCTACTAATGATAATCCATCATAGCTAGGGGCACATCAATATACTATAGTGAAACCATAAAAGATCAAACATATATATAAAATGTACACATCTGAGGTTGGTGACTCTAGTAAAAAAATAACTTAGTAAACTCCTCATATCATGATATAGGGCCTTTTGATTAAGAAACACCTAAAACATAGTCAAAATAGTGGACTAGGTCAAACTACAAGGTATTTCTTTAGACTACCTATTTTGAAATAGATAATAGAGGCATTTCTACATGTGATTTTGACCATATTATGGATTGAGGAGGAATAACAAGTTCCAAAATTCACTCTCCATGGATTGGAATTCATTAAAATACATTTTACCTCTCCTTTCAACTCTTTTTATTCTAAAAATTATGTTTACTACCATGACCAATATAATTAGATACAAAAAAGTACCATTTATGGTACCCTATTTGATTTAAATTTATGTTTTAAGATATTTTAGAATTATTCATGACATTTTTATTATAGGAAAATTAAGTTTTCTCAAAATTGGTCCTTATGAGGGTTTAGGAGGGTTTTGGAGGTGAACCTTATTAATAAATGGTTCATAAAGTAAAGTCCTCCAAACACAAAATTATTTTCATGAATATTTATTGCATATACCCCCTGAACTTCCCTGATAATATGGGTTCCCATGCAAAAGGTATGAAAAAATATATATTTAAATAAGTTTGCTTTTAGGGTTTTACTTTCATTTTGAACATGATTATACTCTTAGTTATTATTCATTAAATAAATAACATAAAATAAAATCAATAATTAATTAATTATAAGTGTGTATGGGTCATCAAATAGTTATAATATAGTTTGGCTAGACTCATTTTGTGTTGACATATATGAGCACTCGATCAAGTGAGCAAAATGAGTGTCATAGCCGACCTAGTTCAAATTACATTATATTTCCTTTATTGTAAAACCTGATACAATAACTATTCCATCTCGTCATAACATTATCAAGGTTTAATTTTTTGTATAGGGTTTGAAAGTGCCTCAATGTGGTCTAGGCCTTATAGGCCTAACACTGGATTTAGGCTTGTTTTGGCCAAATTTGAGTTTGGAGGTCTAAGGTGACTATAGATGGATATTAGGGTTTAAAAATAATTTTTAAACCTTGATTAATAACTACTCTAAATTTTTAATCTCCTTTTCAAGTGATCAACTTAAACTTTGCTCTTCATTCCTCATGACTACGCTTGTAGAAGTTAGTGCATGCCTGTGTGTTTACATGGAGTTTTTAAACATTATTATGATAAAATGATATTATAATAATGATTATATGTTTAAAATTAATTTATATACCTTTATAATCTTCCTATGGATATCAAAACTTCTGTCACTCTCTCAAATTTCTCAAAAGCTTATTAGTCTCCTCTTTGACTACTAGTAGATAAACAATTGACAGTGTTAGAATAATGAGTATATCCACCTATGTTATTAAAATAAAAATGGTATGGTATTATTTTTAAAGTCATAATTATTATTTTCACCAATTTTTAGGTCCTAAATCCACCTGTAGATGCCTAGAAACCTCAAAATTCTCTTAAAATGCCTTCTAGGCATCGACTATGTGCAGGTTATGTAAAATCATGATTAGTTTGTATGCCAAAAGAGTGTGTTTGAATTTTATATTTATTTATAATATTTATGAGGATATAAAATAATTATTACCATATCTTTTACTTTCACTTTTCACCTTTTACCTATGTATCATACCACCACAACATGTCTCCTCAAGAAACCCCATCACGATATGATTGTCATACTATTGTAGGTGGTGATTTGAGGAGAATGGAGGTGTTTGATATCATAATTTATTATTTTATTTAATTATTAATTTTATTGAAAACTCCAAAGTTATTTAAACTTTAATTATCTCCTTCTATCATACTCTACTCCTCAAATAGTGTTCCTTGACTTACACAGTCTTAATCCATTCAAGACTGTATTGCCATCTTCATGGGTTGGGAGTAATTAGTATTATTTAAAAGTTTTTGATATGTAAATTGATCACTTTAATTCCATAATTAATTTAAAATTTTAACTCCTTGACTGTAATGTATATTACATTTCATCCTTAGGGCATATGAGACTATGTGAGAGGAACCTATCATTTATTATAGCCATAGGTGAAATTTCATGAGGTGGATGATTATAGATTAGTGTTTGGAGCCAAAAAATATTAATTTTATTGATAATTTAATATAATAATTATTCACTTGATTCATATTTTGAACATTACACTCCTTCTTGATCACTTTGTTCTCATTCTCTATGAATTTGTAGATAGGTTTGTATTCTCATGGCCGTAGGTGTACATTATTAGATGAACCCAATTTTAAAACAATGTTTCAAACCCTCCTCTTCATACTTTATAAGATAATTCAATGTCATAATTATAACTTCCCCACAAAACCTCCATTTAAAATCAAACTTCACAATAGATTGTTCGTCAACCTCTTGTTTACCAACTTTTGATAATAGTCTTGAGTTCCTTATAGAAGGTTGTAGGTGGTTAATGTGAGGTGAATAATTGCTAAAAATATTTTTAGATAACTCCTTCATGGTATGACCTCATATCCATAATAATTTCATTAATAACCTTCCATGATCATGATAATCCATCATGCATCATGGAATTTCATCATTTTTTCCAGCCTGTATGTATCAAAATTCTATACCTCAAGAACACTTCAAACCTATTATAAGTGACCTTTCTTTAAAATGTATCTAATTTTGGTTTATTGAGGTTTATTTAATTATTATTTGATATAAATCACCTAAAAAAATTATTCCTTCATAGTCAAAACTCCACTTTCCTGAAAGCATACTTCTCATAAAGTTGATTGTGTTTGATTGTGCTTTATGACTGTAGGTCCTTATATAGACTGTAGCAGTGTCTCTTTATGCTCAAAGAGTTTGAAAAAAATATAAAGTTTCCATAAGTCCCTATATATCATTATTATCTCTTAAAAAATTCAACTAACTACTTGAAGGTCTATACCCTTGAATTTTCCTTAATAGCAATGTCCACCTCTTGGATGTAGTAGTGCTCTTAGAGCTAGTTATAGGTGTACATTTTTTCTTCCTTATCCCTATTTGAACTTGACATATATCTTTCTTGATCTTTGTGTTGAGTTTAAATACTAATATTTAGTCATGAATTTTATGGTCCACTTAGTCTTAATAAACTTTAAGAGTCCTAAGACTTCCAAGTTACATTCTTGTTATAGGTTTTGACCTAAATAAGGCCTTTAGGTGTATTAAAATCCACCTGATCCTTTGATTATAGATACCTCCTTGATGAGGATATATTGAAGACATAATATTTTTAATAACCCTTAATTTATTCTACATGTTCAATCATAAAATCATGTCATGATTTTAATCTTCACAAATATTTGCATCCTTCTTAACTGAAGATGATTATATATGTCTATCCTATATGGATAAAGACTATGTTTGACTTTGGGAAGGTCACCAATCATGGGTAATATTATTTTCCTTAAAGTCAATTCTACTGGATGAGATGTATTAAGCCTAGATCTTGAATTTTACCTCTTCTAGCCTACCCTTCTCAATCATTATTATTCATGATAGACTCATGATAGTTGGTATATTGTTATATAGGGCTCATTCTTGACTATAGGTGATTCTTACATGGTTGTATATATCCTCACATTCACATTTATGATATTTCTATCCCTTTGAATTCTCTTTGGAATTGATTCATGGATTATATATGAATGAAAGTGGTAAGGAGTGAATGAAGGGTGGGAAACTATGAACAGAGGGTGGAAAGATGCTTATTATAGTGGGAGAGGCAATGAGAGACTGTGAATATGGAGATGATCAAAATGGACGTGAAAATGGGTGGTAGGAGAATCTAAAGACCAAATTTAAGATTACTATGTAGGATTAGGCACATGTTCAACAAGGCATATCATTTTGGATGATTTTTTTGGAGGTACACATATAATAAATGAAACTTATGATTATGCTAAAACTTAAAAATATTCTAAAAAACCTTAACAAATACTAAATGGGGACTTTTGAGATCTTTTTGAGAGCCATTAATGGCTTCTTGGCTATGATTCTTCATGTAACCTTTGATAATATTGCTTGAGTAACATATGTACATTAATAAGACCTAAAAAGTTGGAAACTAATAAATCTTTGAAACCCTTTCTCTCTTCTAGACTGTATAATTCTTCCTCTTTTGTTTGTAGATTATAGAATTACACTCTTTTTCCTTATTTAGATCTATTTTACCCCAAAACATGTGGAAAATGATTGATGGATGATATGGAATGGTGATAAATGTCCCTAAAAATCCCTAAAAACCTAAATTTTCTTGATATTATGCCATGATGAAGACAAATTTTAGAAAAATACCTACGTTCTTGGATGCAAAACTACTATTGTATGTCTTGAATTCAAATGGATGATTAATTAAGGATAGATGACTAATTTTAGAACCATTTTCTCCAGTAGGAATATCTCTAAGTCTAATTTCCTTGGCCAAAATTTCATACCTAGATTTTCTCTTTCATGGTCGTACTACTTGCAAACTCGAAGGGCTCTCCCTATGTGTAAATAAGCAAAGTGAATGTTAGGGACTATTTTTGTGTTTATTTCACTTAATTTTGAAATTAAATTATTATTTAACCCCTATTATTCCGTCCTCCTCCTTATCATGGCCTTACTTGTTTGGATGCTCATGCAATTCCATACTTTAATATGTAAAATACATGAAATGTGATCTTTCTTTGCCTTTTATTCACAACTAATACTTACACCACCAAAATTAGAGAACGAGATAAATAAAAAGAGTAATTATAATGTATTATAATAATTAATAAACTTTTTTACATATTTTATGGGTAAAATTATCACATGGGAGCTAAAAATGGGCCTTGTTAGGCTTAAAATTGCATAAAATGACCTTTTTAAGTTATGAGACTTTATGAATAAGGTCAAATCATGTGTATGAATTTATTTTAAGGTGATTTGGATGATTTATTATATTTTTTAAGTATTTAACACTTAAATACTAAAATATCCCTTTTAGGCAAATATACACCATTTTACAAGGGAACTTATCACTAGGAAAGGCTTATAATTATACCATGGAAAAGTTTAAAATTATATGGGTCAGTATTTGGCCTTTATAGTAAAAATTACCAATAGGTGAGTCAATAAAAAATTTTGTGTTTATAAAAAAATGGGTATATATATAAATTTCATATATAATTTAGGCTAGTGAGGATCAGGTCTTGCATAATGGTGTCTTTGATATCCTAAACATAATTTTTTGATTTAGCATGTCATTTTAGTTTTGCATCTTGTTTCAACATTAAATTAAATATTTTTACTATTTTATAAAATATATAAATAAACTTAAAAATAAGTTTAATTTTCCCAAAGAAATATTTTATTTATTTCTTATTGGTAGGTAAAGGTAGTTTAGAGATTACATCTTCCCTTTAGGTATCGATGGCAATACATTATTTTGTGAAAATGTGACCAAAAATCTTAGATTTAATGACACCAAACATTATATTCTTATGGTTTATGTAAATTTCATACATTATTCATCTCTTAAATACTTTGTCTATATGGTGTACATGATTTGACATATATTTTGAAAACAAAATTAGGTCATCCATATAGATTATTATGCACTTACCAATAATTACCCCAAAATCAAAGTCCAT
The DNA here is from genome assembly GCA_037957365.1 of Torreya grandis. Taxonomy (NCBI): domain Eukaryota; kingdom Viridiplantae; phylum Streptophyta; class Pinopsida; order Cupressales; family Taxaceae; genus Torreya; species Torreya grandis. The sequence goes on from JARHVA010004304.1 coordinate 709,221, forward strand.
ATCTCTTTGTAATGTTATTATAGAATTGATAAAAACAAAATTCATTCACTTATAAGAAAATGTGCCCCACTCATTGGTGAAGGTGGTCTTATCCTAGTCTTCAAAATTAACTAAGACATGGTTATATCTAGAGAAGCCATCCAAAAAGGACATCATTTGAGATCCACTCACCTTTTGGATTAGTTTTTCAAGGGAAGACAATGGGTAATTATGTTTATTTAAGGCTTGATTTATGTTCTATAAGTTAATAAAGAGGAATATTTCTCCATTTTTCTTTTACACAAGCACCAAGTTAGCCATCCTAGTAGAGTCACATACTGGGAAAATTATCCCTATAGAAAGTAACTTATGGACTTCCTTATGTATTAAGGTCTCCATGATTGGGTTTACTAGTCTCTATCTTTGCCTAAATGGTTTTTGACTAGGATTGAGGGAAATTATATTCTTATAAATTATTATTAGCCTTCATAACTACTCTAATTCACAGTCTATCTAGTCAAGACCTACATTGATTGTATGAGGATTTTTTTTAGGACTAAGGTTGATGATTTGACACTTTTGGTCTTTGAACTTAGGTTTTTTAAATTTTAATGTTGGGTTATGCACTTACCAATCAGTCCCTCAAAATCAAAGTCCATCTCTCTTTGTAAAGTTATTATAGAATTGATAAAAACAACATTCATTAATTTATAAGAAAATGTGCCCCACTTAGTGGTGAAGGTGGTCTCATCCTAGTCTTCATAATTAACCAAGACTTGGTTATATCTAGAGAAGCCATCCTAAAAGACATCATTTGAGATCCACTCACCTTTTGAATTAGTTTTTCAAGGGAATAAAATGGGTAATTATGTTTATTTGAGGCTTGATTTATGTTTTATAAGTTAATAAATAAGAATATTTGTCCATTTTCCTTTTGCACAAGCACCAGGTTGGCCATCCTAGTGGAGTCACATACTAGGAAAATTATCCCTATAGAAAGTAGCTTATGGACTTCCTTATGTATAAGGGATCCATGATTGGGTTTACTAGTATCTATCCTTGCCTAAATGGTTTTTGACTAGGATTGAGGGAAATTACATGATTATAACTTATCATTAACCTTCATAACTACTCCAATTTAGAGTCCATCTAGTTTAGACCTACATTGATTATATGATGATTTTTTGTAGGACTAAGCTTTATGAGTTGACACTTTTGGTATTTAAACTTAGGTTTTTTCACTTTTAATGTTGGGTATAAGGTATAAAACACTCTTTCCAATGAGATAATACCTTTTGGGATGTAATTCCCATAAATATTCAAGATCTCATCTTTATCCAACTCATTCCTTGAGTTATCTATATATTTCTCATCTATAACATAGGTCTAAAATTTTTGCTCATTACTAAGAAATTGGATGATTTTTTGGTCATCCTTATATAATTTTAAAATTTTCATATTTTCAAGGACATAGGGCATGGGATAAGTTCCATAGAGAACTCTTGTAACTAAGTGTCATCCAGGGGGTTAAGTTAACTATCATATATGCTAGTGAGTTAACTACTCAATTTTCTTCCCAAGGGATAGGGATGATATTAAATGTGTCAGGTATATCAATTAGCTACTAATCCATATGTTTATACCTTTTGAGGTGTGATATATTTCATAAAAATTTAGTCTTGATTTGGTTGACCACTAGTTCAAAGTCACTAAATAATCTTAGATTATTTGCTTTATATTTGAATACAAATTGTAATCCTAAGATTATTACTTCATAATTCATTAGATTATTTGTGAAAGTAAACTACAACCTATATGATGTTAAATGTTTAATTATTAGTGCGTATATAAGTATAACACCATCCCCACTACTTGTTTAGAATAAGCCTTATCTATATAGAGAGACCATAGGTAGGTAGGTTTGGGCTATGGCTAAGTCTTTGGGTTGATTTGTGCTCAACATGTAGATACCTAGATCTAAGTAAACTAGGTTTACATTATCATTAATGAAAATATATTTAGTTATCATGTGTTTCATGTAAGGTTCCCATGCTACCTAGATTTGGTTCGATACTCCCCTCCATGGTAACCACATATGGGAAAAATCTATGGCCATATACCCATTTAGGGATTTAGACCAATATTTTTTGAGGATCATACCATAATCTTGAGGGATATCCACCTCTTATATGTATATGAAGTGTATAATCCTAGGCTCAATCTCCAACTGGATGTGTACATTCAATAGTTATCTTAACATTTTCACTTCAGACTTGTTAAGCTAGACCATTAACTTATTTGACTTTATAGGAACTAACCTTAGATTATTTGATGTAGAAGTTCCTTGATAAAATTATAAAATTGAAGTTATACTTCAAATACTCTAGGCTTGTGACCCTTTCTACTATCCCTTTGAACCTATAATCTAACTTGTACAAAAAAAGTATAATTAGTTAAGCAAATCCAAAATTTAATTCTTGTTTCCCTTGAAAAAATACACCCATGTAAAAAATTTGGTGGTATAATTACCTTTATATACCTTATTTATATCTACTTGCCTTTTCTAATTATGTTTCCCTATGCCAAAACATAAAAAAATTAGCATAATTCCATACATGTCTTCTGATTCAAAATAATGTTGAATGTGTGGAAAAAATGAGGAAACTATAGGTCTATTCACTTGTAGAGAGACCAAACAAAATACAATGTAGATTAAATACTCAAGGAACCTATAAACATATTTAAATAACTCACCAACACATCTCCAAAGCATTTATACAATGAAACAATGCTCTTTTTATTCCTTGAACAGTCTCACAGTCTAATCAACAATGTTTTCCACATGGAACAAGGTCTATTTAGTGCAAATATGTGAACAATAATGGTATATTAAAGGTTTATTTAAATTAACTATAAAAATAATAATAAGATACTTGATAAATGTAAAACAACACACTCCCAAATGTCTATGAACTTTACCACACAATTCAGTCTACAACAAGAGTAAGTAATCAACCAAAATAGGGTCTGTGTATTAATATGTCTTAAGACCAAATTAATTACTATTGTTCCTTGATTTTTTTAGTTCAAAATTTATTCAATATGGTTTATAACCATCATCAAAATCCATTTGATCATCTATCACAAATAATATAATCTGAACAAGAAAACCAAATAAATTCCTAAATAGGAGTTTGTATGTTCTCCTTCAAGTATATGGATCTTATCCTTTGTATTACTTAAATTATTTATTCATAAAAACATGAAATAAATATTCAATAGGAACAATAAATATTCATTTTTAACACCTTTACCAGATTCATTAGATTGATTCTCATCATCAAAACTAACATTTACTAAATCTTATAAGATGAAACAATCACGGTAAACAAAATGAACTTTATTTTTATTGAGGAAATATCCTTAAAAAGTAATATTATAATCCTTATATCTCCCTATACAATACTAATTGATTCTTTAACTTCTTTCCACATAGGAGTCTTAGATAAATAACTAGTTTATATCTCATTAATCACATAATACCATACCATGAGACTTGTAAGACAAGAAAACCCCTCTATACTCATAAATATCCTATACACATAAAATTATAATTAAATACTCATCAATAATATATTATATTCCCTTAAAAGGGCTCACATGAAGTTCAAATTTTGAATAAGTGCTTTTGGCAAGAAACACAAGATTTGAATTTTGAACACCCTAGACAACTAGTAAAAACTCGTTAAGGACCAAAAATAACTTTAGAACCCTTATTAAATTATCTAAAACCAAAAATTTCATCATGATGAAAACCATAAAGGATGACCCTACATCATAATACCAAGATGGAGATGTTTCCCATATGCTCTTGTATGTGTACTTGGTTAATGTTCCTTGTTAATCTACTTCCACTTGTCTCTCATAAATTTGTACATGTACTTGGGCCCTAAATTTAGGCCTCCACTTGATCAAATCCTTGATGGACATAACTTCACATGACATAATGGGATTAAAGAAAACATATACAATACTATCTTGAGCATGCTTTGAAGGATTATTCTACCCTACCATATCTACAAATTGTTCAAATTTTTCTTTGTCTTCATGTTGGACATGTTGTGTAGGTGTCTTTACAACATTTTTCCTCACCTATTTCACCACTTCTATTTATTCCATCCATGTTTCCTTGTATGCCTTGTATGGCACTTCCTCTTGTTCACATGCTTCATATTCTTGTTGATGCTTAACCTTTTGCTCATACTCAGTGGTGTATTGTACTTCCATCTTTAAGGGGTAATTTTATAGTTCCCATATTCCATTACTTTATTTCACAACTTTTTTTAATGCCTCATCCTCTTGACCCTTAACTTCTTAAAAACTATTTTGTGATTCAACTTCTTGATTTTCATGTTCTTGCTATCCACTTATCAACCCATTATCCTCCTCTTCTTCTTCAATAAAATTTATCAAAGAACTAAATTTATCCAAAAACCCTTCTATATATTAATTACTAGAAATCATTATCAAATTCATAGACAAGCTTGTAAATAAATGATTTACATACTCACATGAGAAAAATTTATTGTGCCATGACTTGTCATGTTCTTATTGGGTTTCAATAGTACTTTTAAGTTGAATACTTATCTCCAATTGTTAATATTTTTATACAAACTCCTTATGGACTTTAGTCAACATCTTATAAACTATACCAACAATATTATGATCTTTTTTAGGAATTAATTCATCCACCTCCTACAAGTTTTTATGTACATTAGCAAAATCAAAATGATCAAAACATTTATTTACCTCTTTGGACCTTTCATGTTCTTATGATATTAAATATTCCTTATGTATGCTTTTAATGAATATTTGAACTTTTTCACATATTCTTGCCATGCCATCTAACTATTCACATTTATTAAGATAACACAAGTTTGTGTTTTCATATTCACTTGACCATCCATCTTCCTTAACCTTATATTTTTCAAAATCTTCAATCATACCCTCTATTTGATATATCATATGAGTAACTTCCTTATATATTTTCCTATCTTCCATCTTATCCTTGAATGCATAATGTTCTCTTTTCTTGATCTTGATACTAAAATTCTTTTTGCATGCCATTAACAACTCTCTCAATCTCTCTTCCATACCCATTAACTCTTTTCTCAACTCAACAATCTCCTTATCCATATCCACTTATTTATTTTGTAATTTTTTTTAATCTTTTTGTGGTAATATTATTATAGTAATCACATCCTTATCTTTCCTTTCTTTCTTTCTTTCTTTCTTTCTTTCTTTCTTTCTTTCTTTCTTTCTTTCTTTCTTTCACTCTTTCTAGACAAGTTCATTTTTACACTTACCTTCTTGACCTTACATAGGTCACCTCTAATATCTTTCTCTCTATTTGGAATCTCACTTGGAGTCTCTTGATTCTTTTCTTAGTCCTCACTTGGGATTGATATCTATCTTCTTAAGCTCTCTCTCTTGAGCTTTATTTTCCTTTATTTGTCAATAGATCTCTCTATTATTTATAACCTTTCTTGGCTTTGGGTTTCTTTGCCACATTATCCTTTTATCTTCCTTCACCTATTAAGATTATTTAACCTCTCACTTATCATTACTCTTGTTCAAATCAATAACCAAATGAAAATCACTTTGATAAAATGCATCTATCACCTTGTCAAATAAATCATAAACAATCATATCTTGTTATGAACTTTACTAGCTTCTTTCCTTCTCTTGTTTTGCTATATCTTGCACTTTGTCACTCACCTTGTCTCTTTTCTTGTTTTTTCTTGATAATATTAACAAAATATTTGAAAAATATCAAGTATTAATCATCTTATATCCTTCCTTTACCTATACCTAAATTATTAACTTGCTCTAATACCAAATGATGCAGAGGTTCATTACTAAAAGTCTCAAATTGAAGTTTTACTCCAAACACACTAGGCTTGTGATCCTTTCTAGTATCCCTTTGACCCTATTTTATAAATTTGTATGGATAAAGTACAATAAATTAAGGAAATAGAAAATTTATTCTTGTTTACCATGAAAAAATACACTTGTGTACAAATTTTAGTGGCCTAATTCCCTTTCTAGACCTTCTTTCTAGATACTCACCTTGTCCAATTAGGCCTCCCCAAGCCAAAACACAAGACAAATAGAAAAATTCCATACCAAGGATTTTTAACACTCTAAAAAATATCTAAATAAGTTATAGCATCTTAAAATTTATCATATTACAAAATTTTGGCTTTTTTTATGGTCGAAACTGTAGATATTCAAGAAACCCTAGTTTAGGGTTTTTATGAGCCCATGACAATCTAAGAGTAGAAAAAAATCATTTGAGAATGTATTAAGGCATTTTAAAGATCCAAATCAGGTTTCCAATTTTTTTTTAAACTTGATAAATTTTTCCCTCGAATGGTTATTATTCTCAAATCTATGATAAAGGTTTTCTGATTCAAAACAATGTTGATTATGTAGAAAAAACAAGGAAGCCATAGGTCTGTGCACCTATAGAGAGACCAAACACAATAAAATGCATTAAAAAAACTCAAGGATCATATAAACATATATAAATAATGCACCAATCCATATCTAAATCATATGCATGATGAAAGAGTGATCTTTCTATTCTTGGAATAGTCTCACAGTCCAATCAACAATGCTTTCTACAAGGAACAAGGTTTATTTAGTGCAAATATGTGAACAAAAATAGTCTCTTAAAATTTTATTTAAAGTAACTAGATAAAATAAATAACAATATCCTTGAGAAATGTAAAACAACACACTCCTAAATGTCTATGTCCTTTACCACACAACTTAGTTTGCAATAAGAACAAGTTATCAACCAAAATAGGGTTTGTATATTAATATGTCTTAACACCAGATGAATCACTATTATTAATTGATTTTATGAGTTAAAAAAAAAATTTAAAATTATTTAAATAAGGTGTATAACCATTATCAAACTCAATTTGATCATCTATCACAAACAATATAACCTACACAAGGAAACCAAACAAATTCCTAAACATGGATATGTATGTTCTCCTTCAATAATAGGGGTCTTATCCTTTGTGTTACTTAGATTATTGAATCATAAAAGCATGAAATAAATATTCAATAGGAAAAATAAATACTCACACCCTTACCATACTCATTAGATTGATTCTCATCACCAAAACTAACATTCACTAAATCTTGTAAGATGAAACAATCATGACAAACAAAATAAACTTTATGTTTATCTAAATTTAATCCTATTTTTATGGAGGACATATCCTTAAAAAACCAATATTAAAATCCTTATATCTCCCTATAAAATAATAACTAATTATTGCACTTATTTCCACATAAGAGTCTTGGATAAATAACTAGTTTAGGTCTCATTAATCACATAATACCATACCATGAGACTTGTAAGACAAAATAACCCCCTACTCATAAATATCCTAAAAAAATAACATCAAACTTCAATCCTCATCAATAATATACTATAGTCCCTTAAAATGTCTCACAAGAATATCAAATTTTGAATAAGTGCTTTTGGAAAGAAACACAAGATTTAAATTTTGAACACCCTAGACAACTAGTAAAGACTCTTAAGCACCAAAAATAACTCTCAAACCCTTCTTAACCTATTTAAAACCAAAAATGTCATCACTATGACATCCTTAAAATATTCCCTTGCATCATTCTCACATATGCCTATTGGCATTACACTGGCTAAGGCTCCTAAATATACTATGAAGTTATGTATATTTTTTCCAAACAACTAGATGGTTAAGAGGAAAGGAGGCACCTCCATATTATTCTTGTGAATGAGCACATTAGTCTATGTTGATCTTGGTTTTGTTTAGGTTAGTGGGATTAGATTTTAAGTCAAGGATTTTAGTAAGAGATCGTGTTGCTCAGTGATTTGAGTAAGCTCATGAAATGTGATGTTATCTTTGATATTTTTCACATCCTCCACTATGTTTTAGATTGAGGGTAAAAGTAGGTTTTGAAGGGGCCCCAAAACCCTATTACAAAGAGTGAAAGAGAAAATTTCTAAGACCACAGGCAAAGCCTAAAAAACACTACAGGTAAGTAGCAAAAATAGGTTTTAAATGGACTTGGAACCACCAGATAAACATCCGTTCAAAACCCAGATAACATATATCTGGTAACACAACAGACAAAAGATAACAAAAAAAAACAAGGAACAATACCAATTTCAAAACCAACAAGAAGGACCAAATTATTCATCCAGTTCCAGTATCAAGTTCATGGCTTCTTTTCCTTTCAAAATAGTTTCCTCAGTGGTAGCCTCTAGTAGAGCTCCTTTTTGTGTATCTTTCTTTCTAGAGCTTTGCCTCATCCTTTTGCTGGGACCCTCTAGTGCTTTGGTCTCCTCATTGGCTCGTTTACCTATATTGATAGCAGCAGCACAAATGTTGGATGTTACTTCCTCCATTTTCTTTCTATTGTCTTTTATAAGTTCCCGGAGGTTGTTTTCATAAGCTCTGAGCTTGACGGGGATCTCGCTTAACTGATTTTCCATGTTGTTTATTTTTTTCCAAGCAATTTTTAGGGAATCTTCCAAACTTTCCACTTTTCTCTTGAGATCCATGACCTCCCTGCACATCCAGGAGTCAATTTGGAAAGATGCCTCTACCTTATAGTTAACCCAGGTCATAGGATTATATGTTTCATCATTCTGATTCTTCCCTCTCCAGTCCTCAGGCTTTTTATAAGGACTTTTCCTGGCTTCTTCAAAGATATCTTCTTGACTCTTTTGTTCCCACTCCTTGATTCCAGATTGTATTTCCATATTCTTATTTTGAATATCATCCTGATCAGATTTTTCCTTTTCATTCTTAGAAGTTGGGTCCTCAACAGGATTTTCCTGGTCAAATTCTTCCTCTGACACATTCTGGTTTTCCTCCGTATCTACAGTTCTATTAGCAGAATCCTCCTCAGTATTCACTTTATCTTTTTCAATTTCCTCAGAATGTTCTTCATCATCACTTGAGTTAGTATCCTAGCTTTCAGTTCCTTCTTCTTCCTCCAGTTTTTCCTTCTCGGGTTCTTCAATTTTCTCCCGTCCCCTTTCTTCTTCTACATTCTGCTATTTAGGACTGGGGGACTTGAAATTGCCTCTCCTGATTACTCTTTCATTCTTTTTATCTCCTGACACCTTATTTTTCCCTTGTTTTGGGTACTTAACCAGTGCCCTATTCTTACAGTAACCTTTAATAAGCAGAATAAGGCCTTCATGGAGGATAGGGCGCATTTCCTTTTTCCTATGAGCATATAAGCTGTGGACCAGGGAATAGCAAAGATAAAAAGGAAAAGACAGACTAACCTTATGCCTGAAATGGTTGAGAAAAACAAAATAGAACTTGTGCACTCATTTGCTTCTTCTGTACAGGATGAAGTACTCCCTTATACAACTTAAGACATCTCTCCATATCCCTTTAATCTGGTCCAGCTCATAAAAATCCCCATTTTTGACTAGCTTCTGCTCTTCCTCATCTGTTTTGGGGAACTTACAGAAGGCCTCGTTCGCGATGCTTGTTTGCTTGGAAAATTTGAGTCCATCCATTGGCAACCCTGTAACCTCTACAATAAAGTCCTCTGTTAAGTTTACTGATATACCATGCAAGGTGACCCTTTCATCAGACCAATTTTTGAAAAAGGCCGTCGTGATATGCGGTTTTGAGCCATGGAGTCTTTCCATGTAGCTCGTAACTTTTCCTTTTTGTAAGATTCTCTAGATTTCATGCTTCTCTCTCCATACTTCACAGCTCTTGGGTTCCTGTTTACGGGGTTCACCCTTCCTTTCACGAGCCATACTCATTTTCTTCAAATCCCTTTTGTTGTGGACTTTGCCCTAAAACCTTCTACTATCATATTGATTGGGAATTCGACTTTGGATGTGCTTTTTCATGATCTGCTTATCCCTCTTGAGGGCCTTGCTCTTTAATAATTGAATTCCTTTCCCTGTGCTGCCACTCCTCCTACTCATTATAATTTTATTATACTCCACACTTACCTTCTTTTGCATGGGTGGCATCATGAAAAATGAGCGCCCCTAAATCCACATTCCTTTCTAAAATTTCATACCACCTCACTATTTGACCTTCCCGGACAGCACAATTAGTAAGCCAATCAGCAACACCATTAGCTTCTTAAAAGGTGTGGGTGATTTTAACATCTTCAAATTTTTTCAAAAGTATTTTCATCTCCTTTACCTTATCCTCTATGGTCCAAGAAATAGTATTCTTGTTATTGAGCATATTGATAACATTCAAAGAGTCCCCTTCAAGCCATAATTTAGGATAACCCAAATCCACAGCTAATTTAAGGGTCTGGAGTGCAGCAGTAGCTTCGGCTATGTGACAATTAGATATACCAATGGGGATTGCAATAGCATCAATAACCATACCCATATGGTTTCTCAAGACACCCCCACAACTAGCATTCCCCGGGTTCCCTTTGGCAGCACCATCAAAGTTACCTTTAATCCATCCTTGAGGGGGAACATTCCAAGTAACACCTAATCTAGGGTTTTCAGGTTTACCAATAGGAATATCCGTCCTCAAGGGATTATCCACATTGAGAGTAGAGCTTGGATTCTTTTGAGAAGCAAAATTTTCCTTTAAAGCTCTAATAATATTCTGTCCTACCACCCATCCAGGAAGTTCTTTATTTCTAAATATTCGGTTATTTCTTTCCTTCCATATTCCCCACCAAGTATGGGGAAGAGTAATTTTCCATAAGAAGAGAACATCAGGGTTCTTTGAAGGGCAATACCAGATTTTGAAAGAAAGTTCCACGTTTTTGTGGTGAATCCATGTAATGCCCCACAGATAGAGAACCTCCTTCCATACAAGCTGAGTGAAGGAACAATTCACGAACAAATGATCTCTATCTTCAAGGTTTTTCTTACAAAGAATACACCTATTAACAATATTGATTCTACGTTTCTGTAAGTTATCTAGAGTCAAAATTTTATTTTGGAGAAGGGTCCAGAAAAAGAACTTGATTTTAGGAATAAGCCCCTTAATTTAGGCTCTTGTCCATAACGGTTTTCTACCATTTCCCTTAGAGATGAAGATGGAGGAGACTTTAAACTATCCACTTGGCTCATAGTGCCAAACAATTCTATCTTCCTGATTAGGATATAGAGATATTGCATTTAGGGATAATTGAATATCCTTGAGATCTTGATCATAGTCAATGATGTTTACCTAGGTGTTGTTCTACCAATATTGATTAACCATTATTCCCACTCTTTGCTTACATCTTTCTATTATATCTTTATCTTGGATTTCTTCATGTAAAGGTTTTCCTCTTAACCAAATATCTTCCCAGAATTTCACCTTTTTACCATTTCCTACTTTCCAAGAACTTCCTTCTTCGAGAACATGTTTTGTTCCCTGGACTGCCCCCCAAATGGCAGAAGGATGGGAAATATCCATAGTAGTAAAGAATTCAGGAAGTGACTTTGCCTTAAATAAGTACTTATGCTTCCATATTTTACTCCATTCTTTATTTTCCTGATAGACCCTCCATCCCTGTTTAGCTAAAAGGGCAGTGTTCATACTTCTAATTTTTCTTATACCAAGTCCGCCATCCTTGACAGGTTTGCAAATATTATCCCATGCAATAAGAGGCATTCTCCTTTTCTCCTCAGAACCTGACCAAAGAAAGTTTCTTTGAATTTTTTCAATTGCTTCCGCAAATTTAGTGGGGATTTTGAAAAGGCTCAAAGCATACGTAGGTATGCTTTGAAGACAAGCTTTGAGGAGTGTAAGCTTGCCTCCATGGCTAAGAAGACTGCCTTTCCATCCCACCAACTTCTTACTAAATTTGTTGATTAGACCTTCCCAAAAGGCTTCAGGGGCTTTCGACCCAAAAGGGAGGCCAAGATATGTGGAAGGAAAAGAACCTATGGAGCAATCAAGGATTCTTGCAATTTTGATCTTTCTATAACCTGGGGTATTGGTGAAGAAAACTGCACTTTTATTCCAGTTTATAAGCTGTCCTGAGGCCAAGGAATATAGATTAATAGCTTCTTTTAGAATTCTAGCTTTAGTGACTTCAGACTGTCCCATGAAAATAGTGTCATCCACAAATTGACCATGGGAGCAAGTTAAAGGATACGAGGAGGGTCTCAGACGTTTAAATAAACCTCTACAAACTAAGTCCCTAAGGTATCGCCCCATACTATCAACCATGATAATAAATAGAATTGGGGATATAGGATCCCCTTGTCTTAATCCCCTAGATGGATTGAAAAAATGAGACGAGCTCCCGTTTACCAACACAGCTATATAAGTTGTGGATATCAACTGTTTGATAATAGCAACCACTCTTTGTTCAAATCCAAAGGCTATAAGACTATTAGAAAGGAATAGCCAGTCCACCCTGTCATATGCTTTTGCTATGTCCACTTTCATTAAAAACCCCTCAGTGTTGGATTTGAGTAGTGAGTGAATATTCTCATGCACCGTAATAACTGAGTTGAGGATTTGTCTGCCAAGAATGAATCCATTTTCCTGTTCTGCTATTATCGAAGGGATCACTTGGATTAGTCTGGTCGTGAGAACTTTGGAAATTATCTTATAGAGAGAGTTGCACAAGCTAATCGGCCTGAACTGATCAGGGCAATCCGCTCCTGTTTTCTTCGGAATAAGGCATAGAAAAGTGGCATTAATTTCCTTTAGCATCTGTTTATCTCCAAAAAACTCCTTCACTGCATTACTGACATCCTTACCTATAAGTTTCCAAAGCTTTTGAAAAAAGAACATGGGAAAACCATCTGGACCTAGAGCTTTTTCTCCTCCAAGAGATCTAATAGCTTTGAAGATTTCTTCCTCCTTAGGTATAGAACATAACATATTGTTCTGCTCCTTCGAGATCAAAGGGGGAATCACTCGTAGAATATCAGCCTGGCTTTTCAAGTTGATGTTTCTATCTGCCTTCATCAGGGAAGAGAAAAATGAAATCATTTCCTCCTTAATTTCCTTTTCCTCTGTTATCTTCTGGTCTCCTTTTTTCAAATGATGAATATGTGTTTTCACTCTATGTTTCAAAGTGGAGATATGGAAAAACTTTGTATTTTTATCTCCTTCTTTCAACCATTGCACCTTTGATCTTTGTCTCCAAAAGGTTTCCTCCTTAGTTATTATGTCTTGGTACTGTACCAATTGCTCACTTTCTTCTCTATGAGATTCTAAAGTGTATCCGTCTTACTGAATTTTTTCCTGGATTCTTCTGATGTTCTCCTTGATGGTCTTCTTTTTCTCAAAAATATTACCAAAATAGTCCTTATTCCATTTCTTAACTTCCTTTTTAACATTTTTAAGTTTGGATGCAACTCGAAAGAGAGCTGATCCCTCTATAGGAATATTCCACCACTCTTTAAATTTGCCTTCAAACTATGGATGCTGCAGCCACATCTTTTCAAATCTGAAAGGATGATTCTTTTTTTGGATCAATTTGTCCGCTATGAATATAAGAGGGAAATGATCAGAGCCTATTCTATGGTGTGCTTCCATCTTACAAGTATAGTCTCTTAACCAGTCTGGGGAGATGAGAGCCCTATCAAGCTTGGCCTGTATACATTCCTTGTTCAGTCTCTTATTGCTCCAGGTGAACTGAATTCCTTGCAACTCCACGTCCATTAGACCTTCTTTGCTTATAAACTCCATGAGATCAATTCTCCCTTCCATTTGAATAGTATTACCACCCATTTTCTCATAATCATAGAGTGAGACATTAAAGTCTCCCATAATAATCCATCGCCCACAGTAATCTTTGCTTCTGAGTTTTGAAAGAGTTTCCCAAACCTTTTTCCTTTCGTTCCTGATACTAGGAGCGTAAATATTTACAACATACCAACTTTCCTTTTGGTCAGCACTAATTAAATTAACCGCTAAAAGATTTTTACTTTCCATCAAAATAGAACCAAAAAATTGATTTTTTTTCCACAAAATCACTGTACCTCCCGAGGCACCTTTAGAGCTACTAGCTTTAATGGTGTAATTTTTAAAATCTTTGATCTGTTTAGCTTTCTCCTTACTCATTTTAGTTTCTTGAAGCAGAAGGAGGTCTGGCTTTTGCTCTTTAACAAAATTCCTAACAAAATCTACTTTAAGAAGACTATTTAGCCCCCTTATATTCCAACTAAGAATCCTCATTTATTTTTATTGTTGTTGATACATTGCCACAGAGTTATCTGCTTTCCATCTACTATATTGAGCTTACTTTCTAGTTCTCTATTCTTCTTTGCAGATTTTTTCCCAGGTTTATCTGAAAATCCTACATCCAGTTTAAATTTGGCTTGGTTTTCAGATCCTTTTCCTCCTTTACTCATTAGAGGACTGTTAGCTTTTGCACCACCATTTCTTGTCATAATGTGGTTAGTAATGTTCTTTATTTCACCTTTAGTCTTTTGGTTTTTAGGGTTTTTTCCACCCCCAACCATAACTTCTACCTTGAGGGGCTCTTTTGCTGAAGTAATAATTTCAACTATTGGTTCCTCCTACTTTTCCCTTATCTGATCTTCACACAAAACAACCTCTCCTTCTTCTATTGTGTTTCCCCCTTCAGGTTCTACTTCTCCTTCCTCTAATTCTTGAATTTCTATTCTTTGGGTGTCTTGAGTAGGAACATTAACCTCTTATTCAGATAAAAGGTCTGATTCTATGTCCTTAGTTCCCTTCCCCTTCTCTTCCATCAATGCATTAGAAATCTTTAAAAGAGGATCTTCTTGGATTCCTATACTTTGGGTGTTCTGAATAGGGGTGTTAACCTCATCTTCAGATGGAAGATCTAGTTCATTGTCCTTTGTTCCCTTCCCTTTCTCTTCCATCTGGGCATTAGAATTCTTTAAAATTTCTGTTATTTCTGTTACAATAGGTTCACCTGCTTCTTCTGTTGCTGTGAAGATAGCCTTATCTATGTGTTGGTCAGCTAAGGCATCTCGAGGCTTCCTTATCTTTTGAGGATCTTCTTTTACCTTCCATATTTTCTTTTGTTGGATCTTAATATTTTTTCCTCCTTCCTAAAAATTTCTTGAAAAGGGTCTTCCCCTATTGGGGCAATTCTTAGCCCAATGCCCCTGCTTCTTGCATACATAACAAGAGTTAGGCAGGTCTTCGAAAACAATCACTTGGGTTTTCTTGCCAAGCTTGGAGATAAGTTCCACTTTTTTGGGGAGGTGATTTAGGTCCGCCACTTTAACATAAATTCTGGTGCTTTGGAGTTTAGTTCTTGAAGCCGTGGCATAGTCCACAGCCACTAACTTGCCAAATGAACTAGCGATACCATTGAAGATATCCTCATGCCAGAATTCTAATGGGAGCCCAGGTAGTCTAGCCCAAATAGGTGTTTTTAAGAAGAATGAGTCTATTAGATCCATTTCAGGTTCCCATTTTTTGATAGTAAGGGTACTTCTTCCAAATGTCCAAGGTCCTTCACTCAGGATCTTATTCAGATCCTCATTATAGTTAAAGATAAAAGAGAAAAAACCATTCACCATTGGTGCAATGTTAACTTCTCCACGTATAGCCCAGTTCTTTTTGATCATAGACCTGAGTGAGTCTATATTTGGTCTTGCTCCTAGAAACTTTCCTACTAGGGTGAGATCCATTGAAGAAACAGAGAAATCAAGTAAGGGATCTGGGATGAAAATTTGGAACTCACCTTTCTCCCAGCAAGATTTAGATGTCACCGGGGGAAAGAGGGATTTCCCAGTCAGTTTTTTCCCAAACAGTGACGACCAGGTCCTTTGTACGGGGGCCCCTTTCTGTCTTTCAGAGTTTTTTCCTATTTTATAATCGGTTTTGTCTTTCGCTATCTCCATAGATTGTTTCGATTCTTTTTTCGATGGAGAATCTCCGGCCCCACTATAGGGCTCAGAAACTACTGAAGACCTTTTAATGTCTGCATCAGTTAGAAAACCTGACCCTCCACATTTTCCTCCTTCCTCTGCTATTCCACCAAGATCTGTTCTTCCTGCCAGATTCTCCCCAATTCTTTTCCCGCTCAAAACGAATTCAAAAATTCTAGACGTTAGTTCCATTATAATAACCACCTTTAATTTAGACTGCTTGGGTTTCCATCAATGCCTTAAGTTCTTAAGGTATTGAAAGTGGGATATATATTCCTAACATTTTGGTCAAGCAGGGTTGAATCATTATTAGGGGAATTTGAGGTAGTAATGGGATGTTGTGATTACTTATTATTAAAGGCATATTTACTCCTCTAAATTTTCTAAAATTCTTTCACCTCACTAATGCCCTTCTCCATCTCATTTTATTCTTTTATAGGGAAATCCATGGTCTCCAACACTATAGTAGTGCTAGGGGATTTACCTATGTTGGATGATTTGGGGTGATTTTGGACCACCTCATATTTTTCCATTTCCTTCTAGTAGATATCAAAAGCATAAGAAAAATCCATGTAGTCCAGTTCCCCATGGGCTATGATTTTATACACTCAACACCAATTAGGTGATTTTATCTCAAATATATTTATTTTAGGAAACCTATTGGGTGAAGGTTCTAGGGAATTATGAGGATGGTTATAGTACCTCTTTGGTATTTTCTATGTGAAGTTTTTTCTAGAACTTTATAAATTATAGTTACGCACCTACCTTTCTAGCCTAAGGAAATCATTGTTGATTTTTTGTACCATTCATTAAATAGTGTCCAACTCATTATTTGTGGACTCCTAAGGTGTAGTTTGGGTGTTATTAGCTACTACCAACATTACTTGGCTTGGTGTCTAAGGAATTAGTTCATCCCCCCTAGGTTAAGGGTACCTAGGTATTGGTTTGAAGTGGGATTATCTAGTGGGAATTGATGCATTTTAGGGAGTGTATAAAGCATTGGGGTATTCTAATTAATGTTGGGAAATAATCTTAATGTAGGTATATGTGGTAAAAAATTAAGAGTGAGGTCCATCATATGTACTTATGAGTTTAGTTGCCTATCCACTTTGATGCTCCTACATAATATAGGGATAGGTCCATTATGGTTGAGTCTCTCTTTAGAAACATGGTTATTCAAGGGTCTAGTGAATTCATATACATTTTAAGTGTTAGTTGGGGGGTTAAGTTGATAAAACATGGTGACCCAACTATATATATTTTGAAATTTAGCATTAAATTTCCTAATAGGCTCATCTGGATCCCTTTCAATATAAATAAATTATTGGTAAAGGAAACTGAGATCTACCACCTTCCCAAATTGGTCGAGGAAGATAATAATAAAATGGTCCCAACTAGGGATAGATTATTTAGGAAGGTTAAGGAATAATCATATGTTGAGTCCATCAATGTGAAGGGGAAAATATTGCATTCCACATCCTCATGTTTTACATTTAAAAGCTTTAGGGTAGTTTTATAGGAAGTTATGTGATATTCATTAAGTAAATCATGGATAATTAGGACATTAATGATATATCTAACCAACTAAGCCATATTAGGTTGAAATTTGGAAGAGTTTATAGGGAAAAACTAGTTGGAATCATGGAAGGTATAGGTTGGTTGAGCCTAGGTTTTCTATGGAAAAGTAGAGGTAAATTAATAATTAGTTGCAGTGGGACCTAGCCCTAGTAATACATGAACTAGTCTTTAAGATGCTTCACAATAAAATATTATTCAGTAAATTAATATGAATAATAATAATTTAAAGATGCCAATAAACCAATGACAAGTCTAAAATACACATATTACCCTCTTTCTAGTGCTATTTATTGTTTTCTCCAAAGTCTAGCTCATGTAATAATGATGAGATTGGGTATTCTTAAATATTAAGATGAGAATGATTTTAAAATTTCATCATCCATTTTATGAATAATTTAAAACCATCCTATGGCATGGCTATAGGTATTTGACTTCAATATGGAGTCTACATGGAATGGTCTCCAAGAGATATGGTGCCACCATTAAAAGATCAATACAAGATTATTGGATATAGCTATAATTTTCCAAAAAGTTTATGTATTATTATTTTATATATTATAAACATAAGGGGAAATGGTATTTAAATCTTTAAAAATAAACACAAAAGGAGAGTAGAGAGTAAGGCAAAAAAGATAGCCTCTACATCTAGAATAAACTCAATGCATCAACCATTGAACCAAGTGCCCTTTCTAGAATTATACCACTATAGACTTATTTTCACTAAAATTTATACCTCCATAAACACACAATGGGAAGAGTCTGAGGAAACATGGTAACATGACTCAAATTTAAACCCTCAATAAATATAAGTCCTATGTTTTTATAGTAAACTACACATAAACATCTGATGGTAACTTGAAAACTAGCACACAAATTAATAATCCTATGAATAGATAAATAAGAGAGTTCACAAAGTGATTACAATAGATAATAAAATCATAACCATAGCATAAATTTAATATCAATATTTTAGTCTAATTAATATATAATTAGCAAACATTGAAAATGGAGATGAAAGTTAATTGAGACATAGAATAAGCCTTTTACAGAATAATGGAATTATATTCATTAAAAAAATAAGTGTTCGTTATAACAATTGATCATGGCCAAATCTATAGTTCAAAGAGATGAAGGAAGAAGTAGGTGAAATCCTCACTTTAATCCAAAAACACTTTTGATCAAATTTTAGTTGACACTTAAATTAAAATATGGATTTACCTTTTATATATGAAGATGGGATTCACCTTCAAATAGTTTGAGATTCCCATTCTGGGCCATGATGGCCAATCATGGTATTTACAACCTTAATTCAAAATTAAGAAAAAAAAAATTTAATCCCTCAAGAAGATCCATGGGGGACCACCTAGTTGATATGTAGATGTATTTTTAAAGAATTGATACCCAACTATTTTGATCTTGCATCTGTAGAATCTAATACGGATACCATAAGGTCAAACTCTAAGTATAACTTATTAAGGTTGATAAGTGTTCCCTAAATATTTCCTTTGGATTAGTTACCAGCTTTTCATACACTTGGAAGTGAGCCTTTATAGACACCTAGACCTTAGATACTTGGTTGATGCTTGTCATTGATTACATTGATAGATCAAGAATGGTCTAGGCCCCTTCAATGTTTTATTTAGTGACCAAATTCTTCATGACCTAGACAAAGTGACCTAGGTGGAGTCCAAATTATGCCTTGTATAGTAGGGTGTCATTTGAGTAGAATAACATAGAGATATTAAACTTACTAAAATAGGACAATATATTTTCCCTACCTTCTTCCAGGAATCATGTTATAGTCTAATCCATAACCATCCATTCTTATGTAGCCATTCTCTTGTTCACATCAAACATCTAATAAAACCCCAAGTCTAATGTGGGAATTAGTTTTAATTTAAAGAACATACATTTTTTAGTCACTACTAGTAGCTTCCTATGCTTTCCATTTATCTCTATGATCCTATCCATGCAAGACTAAATCTAATAGATAAGTAAATTGGTCTTCTTTATAGTCTCCACCACCTTCCCTAAAATTGATAAAAATAGTAAGAGGGTATCCTTGACTTTCCAAATTATCTTTGTGGGGAAGGAGATCTTCACCTAGGCTTTTAGTGTCTAAAAATGATTTTGCATATCATTAAATAGCTTCTCCAATATGTCATGAGTTTCCTAGAGAATGGAAAGTGGATCCTCAACTACCTTCTCCTCCCTAGTGGAATTCCTCACCTAATTAAGTAATAACAAATATTTATGGATTTTTAATACCTCTAGGTTCCCTTCCTGGATGAATTTATATGTTAGGGTATTCTTCATGTTTCTCATAGCCTGGTCAAAGCCCCATTGCATGCCCTAGTTGCCTTGGATTACCATCTTTGATGCATGTGACCTTGGGACCATTCCCTAGGTTCTAAATTGTTGTATTGGTGGAAGATATGGTGGTGAAGGGTAGAGGATGAGATGAAGGGGAGATAGAGGAAGTATAAGTGGTGAATGAAGAAAATAATGGAGTAGGAGAGGACATTAGAGTGAAGGGAGGAAGGATGAATGGGGAGACCCATGTGAACATATGTGCCTACCACTACTCTTGGGTCATGCCAACTTGAGGGGAAATGACCCTTGGAATATGGGTGTTCAATAGAAGGGAAGATATTGAATGGTTAAAGCCGAATCCATGGGTACCTAGGGTAATGCAGAGAGGGGGATAAAAAATAATACATGAAGGAACCATGATTGGATATGGAGGAATAGTAGAGGCCAATGAAGGAGGCTAAAATGGAATGGAATGTTTCTAAACTTAAACTCAAGGGTGAGTTACCTTTTAATTTTTTTTTTATCTCTTACTCAGGTTAGTTATGGATGCTATAGTGGAAGGACTAGTAGGGATAACAAGAGTTACAAGGGCTAATTATGGAGGTTGTTGAACTACTAAGGGAGGAACTATGATGATTTATTAGGGTTTTAGGATGGTTCTAAGCACTTGAGATACACTCTATATGGTTGTAGTTATGCCCACTGATGAATATTTGGCTATAAATAATTAAATTTAGGCACACCCAATGAAGGTATCTAAGAGGTTTTGGGTTGTGGAATGGATGGGGTTAAGGTAAATGAGGAAGTGAGGATGCTCAAGATAATTAAGGCTAAGGTTACTTAGGTGAACAATAGAGGGTGTATAATAAGGAAAATGGGAGGCACCACTTGGGGATCTTGTGGAAGGGGAATTAAATTGAGTGGTGCCATGAGAGGGAACTAAAAGGTAGTAGGAGTGAGGGGTGGAAGGGATATGGAAGAAGTAAGAGGTGTAATGGGTGGAACTTACATCAGTGTTTATTAGGAACCCTATTCTAGGCTTGCCTCTATATTGTTGGTGACATAAAATCTTAGGGTCTATGTGGCTTTGGGTCAAGTTGCAAGTGGTTGAGTAACCTAAACTTGAGCTACCTAACATTAAGTAGCATGAGTCTAGCTTAGTTGGGGTTGAGATACCATAGTTGTTAGATGAGGCAGAGGTAGAGCTAAAGTATGAAGAATAGGTAATACTAGAAGAGGAGGAGCACAAAGAGTAGGAACTCATTAAGGAGATATGGCTTGAGTTGGGGGATGAGGATCTAGAGCTTACAAAGTGGATGATACTAGATGAGGAGGATCTAGATCATGAGTAGGGGAAGGTGGAAGAATAACCTATAAAATCCTCTGTGAAATAGTGGGAGGAGTTGAAGTGACATCCTATATTGAGTGATAAAGAGATAAAGGGGGAATAAATGGGCCCTTTTAGACCTTTTTTACTTTCTTCTTCTTTTGCATCATGATCTAGGATAACACATCCTAATCATTCATAGCAATTAAGTAGATCTCATTGACATACTCAAATTGGTGGCCATAATTTATATTAAGGTGATTTAAATACCTTAACAAGTGAGCCCCGATCATGCCTTTAGGGTCCCAATGCTATAGTTTAGCTCTCCTTAAGGTGAATGAGACTTGTCTAGCTACCATTTTATAGAGGGGAGGGAAGGCCTTTTAAACATGGTTTCAGACAGAGATTGGGAGAGGTAGGGATCACTTCTAGTGGTGTCCTATGAAAAAACCTAAAATACCTTCTACAATTGGTATGTGATCTCCTATTTTTATATATGATCTAGGATGAAGTATGTCAAGTAGAACGGTTGATTAAGAATTATTGTGACTAAAATCATAATGTCATCATCACTGATCGTCATAATGGAGTCCCTAATTTCCTATGATAAATGGGGCATTGGGGACTTATTCATCACCTTATATACCACCAATTAGAATTTTTTGTAGATGTCCCATATATGGTTTCATTACTGGTGGTCATATAGTTTATGAAAGATTACATGAATTATTGAGCCCTTCAGAACCCATGCAACAAAAGTTGATGGTTTGAAGGTGAGCATCTTATAGACTACATCTAAAATACATCTCATCATGTATAACTTCTATCCTAATTAGGAATATGATATGGTATTGACTAAATTGAAGTTGATCAACCCTCTCATGTCTATAACTTTAAAGCTAGTGAGGTTCATATGGAGGAGGGGTACCCATAATTCATTAATGTGTAGGTAGTCCCAGGACTTAAAAAATTAGTTTAGTAGAATCATACCCAATTGAACCACCTCCTAAAATGTGTGGACTATGTATTCATTGGTGTCTTTCTTTTTAACCCACATAACATCTAGATTCTTGGCCCAATCTTGTAGACCTCATATATTTTGAAATTTTTAGTCTAAGTTTTCACTATCACAACATAACAAGAGAAGGTAAAATTTGGGAGGGAGTAGCAGGCCTTGTAATCATTACTATATATGTCTATAATTTGGTGTTGATATCTAGGTTAGAAAACCCAGTCATGGACTTCATTCTGCACTTGGATGGTGGTAAGAAGCAAATTGCTAAATAATTTGGCATAGGGGAACATCTCTAGTTTGGTTATTACCCTATGAAGATTGCATTTATTTTAATCCTAAAAAGAATCTTCAAATTTTACCTATTTATCATTATTAGATCCCAAGTCCTAGGGTACCTATTTAATAGTTTTGAAAAAGTCATTATAATGCTTAAATTGGGTCAAGCCTTCCAAAAACAAGGTATCCCATTACTCAAGTTCAACCTTGGGGTTTGAGAAGGATTTAGTGATTGTAGAAAGATGGAGTCAAAGTGAAAGGTACCGAGTATAAGGGAAAATGTAGAGGTATGTGATGGGAATAGGAAAGAAAGGATTTAATTTTCTCTTAAGGATGTATAGTGATAACTACTAGTGAGTTTTCCTTAGTATATTTATAAAAGCATATATTTATTCCCCTATATTAATTATGTTTGGTGGCTCAACTATTATTAATTCAAATTTTTGTTGGTGGTTGGATAGCCTCTCTTAATTTATCAGTATGGAGTTAAATTTAGAGCTCAAGATACTCCACCACCAACTAGATTTAGTAATTATGATGTGAGATTTTTGAAAATTATTCAATCAAGCCCAACTTTATATTTCATTAATGATTAGTGCATGGTAAGCATATGGTTAGCTATATTTATATATTCCTAGTTAACTCATGACTTATGCCACATTTCATGCATGTATTAGTCCTCTTTTTAATAGTTAACACCTAAGCATATATTTGTACCTTGTACACCTTAGGAGGGATGATGTGTCAATTAAGGACATGTGGCATCCTTTTGTTAGTCTTCAAGCTCCATCCATACTCCATTTTGAATATTTCAAGGACCTAAGTGGCCACCTATTCATATGCCTAGATGTTCTACATGGCATCCTCTTAGTGGGCCTAACTCTCTTGGGCTCTAACATCTCTAATAATTCTAGGGGACTAACTACTCTGACAACATGTGATGTGACATATTCTAAGTGGGTTGATCTCTCCCAAGATCTAACATGTCTAACAAGTGTAGGGTACTAGTTTCTCTAACATGGTTTAACATGGAATCCTCCAAGTGGGTCAAGCTCTCCCAAGGTTTGACATCTCGAGTATGTGTAAGTGACTGGCTACTCTAACAACTTTTGATGTGGTGCCCTCTAAGTGGGTTGATATCTCTTAGGCTCTTACATCTCTAATAATTCTAGTGGACTAGCCTCTTTAACATGATGCAACATGGCACCCTCTAAGTGGTCCAAGATTTATTAGGATCTAACATGATATGTTGTGGCACCCTCTAAGTGGATCAGGATCTCTTAGGATCTGACATCTTTGACATATCTGGGAGACTGGATGCACTGACAACTTGTGACATGGTACCCTTTAAGAGGGATAAGCTCTCCTTCATTGGTTTAATTATTCCTACAAAACCCAAGAAAAATATTAAGTAAAATTGAAAACACATGAAATCCATTAATACTTTACCTAACCACCATTTAATATTTTGATTTTACTTGAAGGATGTCAAGTCTATTGCTATGGGAAGTAACCAATACTCTTTTAAATTTTTTTAAAAGCTGATATGAAATGTGAGCACCTTTAAACCTTAAAATAATCAACCTACCTTAGTCACAAAATAAACAAGGTTTTCCATTGCTTACGGAAATTGGGGTGACATACGATTTCAAGGATCTACTCCAAGAAAATCAAAATAGAATGAAATAATATATCTAGGAGCCTTGATTATGATTATTTTTAAAGGAGGGATGCCCCATTTCCATGAAAATGGGTTGTGTTGGCCACAACACATCTTATACCACTATTTTTATTAGTTTACATATGATGATTCCATTCTCCTCCATGCTATCATTATTAGTTAGATTTACGTATTGTAATAACATATATGACATACCATTTTATGTGTAGTTAATTTTTTTTGTAGGATACACAACTCACCTCAAAAAAGGGGTCATGCATAGTGGCTTTCCTTAGAGAATAAACTTTTACATTTATAGTATATATATAATTTTTTTATAATTTTAACATAGTTTATCATGATTCATACCTATAAATCACCTAGAAAGAAATTTTAGAGAAAAATGCTTCATTTGGATAAGGTCACAAGCCAAACATGTGAAAAATAATGCATTGTTATCCTAGTAGGCAAAAAATAATAATTTTCATAAATGATTAGAATTAAAGTTAACAAACAATAGTTTGAAACTAGTGTACAAAATCATTCTAAATGAGTTATTAAATTTTTCTATGGTTTTGATTAGTTTTGGAACATCATGTGTGGTGTGTGTTATAATTTTTTTCAAAGATATTTTTTTATAAAAAAAATAAAATGATATTATTTAGTTACATTATCACATAGAACTAGATATTAGATTGGGGAAATCTATGTGACACATTACCACCTCCTTTCTCATTTTTGTGCTAGTTTCATAGATGGAATTAAAATACATGTAATTATATATGTTTTATATAATAGACACATATAATATTATATTTTACACCATTTTTCACAAAAAATTAGCCTTATTCCATAAGTAGTTGTTGGTTCACCTTTTAACCAATTTTTGTACAAGAAAAATCCATTAGAGGTTATTCAGGGATTCCAAACTAATTAACCACTTTGGGTGTGAAATGATGGTGTCAAGCACATGTCGGTATAAAATTTATTGAGAAGGGGGGGATCTTTAATTAGTATTCAAAAAAATTCTTACACAATCTTACTTACATAATCATAGATCATTTACATAAGCATGTACATCTTAGTAAGCATAAACAACAATCCACAAGAGCATGAAACACATGAACATAATATATATGTGGGAAACCATAAAAGGGAATTAAAAAAATGAATATGTGAATATAATACATTATTATAAGATAAAAACCAACTTTTTTGAAATACCAACTTCACATGGAGCACCAACCCTAACTAGTTAAGCACCAACTTAGCTAGGCTTTAACAAGCACCCACTTACAAGGACGTGCCAACCCCCCTAGATGACTTAGCACCAACTAAAACATATAAAAAACTTTATAAAATTAATAATACATTTTTTTTATTACAAAATATGATGATGTACTTCCTTACCTTTTCACAGTCTTCTATCCCTCTCAAATTTGGTCTCTAGCCTTGTTTGCTCAATTAGCCACTTTTGTTTGACTTGATTAGGTCATATGACCTTGATAATAATATGTAAAAACAATATAAAACCTTCATAATAAATAATATACATTATTATTATTGTTTATAAGACCTTATTCTACTCTTCAATATATTATTTTGTTCACTTACCTTCTTCACACACTAATAGGGTTAAAAGTGCCTAATATTTATACAAGTCTCTTGTTCATATCCTTATTAGTCAAAAAAACACTCTTAAAATTATTATTTCAGACATGAAATGAATACTAGGACATATAATATACATATATAAAATATTATTTTATTCCCTTTATGTCTAACCTTCCTTAATTAGGCATTATCTCTCCTTTAGGTCTCATGGAAACCTAATCCCATTAGGCCTACTTAACACACATTACCTTTTTTATATTACTATAGAGAATTAAAATAATTTAAATTTAATAAACACATCATATTTCATAGAAATATACCCATGATAATATCATTTATACTCCATAACACATTTTATCTCAAACCATTACTTGGAGCACATCATTAGTAATGTTCATATTAGGCCTATGCATACCTAGAAAATTTGTCTTGAATAATTGAAGAAAAAAAATGAATTTAAAAAAAAAAATGGAAAAAAATACACATACATAATATAAATTACATTATATTCATTACCATGTGTAATATACTTCATAACTTAGGGTGAAAAGACTCAAACCCCTCTCTACAAGTATCCCACTCAAAACTACCAATTGGTCTCAAAACATAGTCATGAAGACTTAAACTTAAATCCATAAAATAATAATTATTAGGACCTATTAAAACTTAAATATATTATTTTACATATTTATATTAATCTAAATAATAAATATTTCAAGGTATAATGCTAAATATTAGTCTTACGAACCAATCTTTTATCTTCAGTACACACAGATAAACCTAAAACAATCAACCCATTTTAGATTCACTATTTCAATAAATTTTAATAACTATAAAAAATTATTAAAAGAATTTAAATACATATATTATACCAAAAAAAATTTATATGCATTGGATGATTTAGTTCAGGGTAGACAGCCTCAAAATCATCACTACAACTTGCTTACCCAAATCTACCAATTTACCTTCAAACATAATCATGGTGATAATGACCTTCAACACCTATGTAGACACTTTCAAACACTCTTGATGAATATTTGTGATCCTATTATATAATTTTTTAAATCTCAAATATAAATATACCATGGTCAAGTGACAAAATTAGTCTTATAGACTAATCTCACAACCTTACACCTTCACTATCTCATCTGCACAAGATAGGTCAACTTATGAGTAACAATTTCAACATATCCACTAACTTGAAAGACATATAAAACATGAACATGTATTATAGGTATTGAAAAACTTATCTATTCACTTGTATTCATTCATAGTCCATGATAACACTTCCCTAATTAACTTCTCGCTCTTGCTTGGTTTTCTCATTGTCTATACCACTAGGCCTTTTAGTGATAGGTCAAATTACATGATTATTTTAACACACCTGGGGTCTATAAAATTATCATAAACCACCATGTACATCAAATTAAAATATCAATATTAAACATTAATCCATTTAGTAACTTTGACTTCATCAACTCTGATTACTACAACAAATATCTAAAAAACAAAGGCTTTCCTATAGGGTCCACTCATTCCAATGACAAAAAAATCACACATGGAGGTGATTTGGATAGTTATATATAACCTCCAATCACCTACATATCCATTAACAACCATTATGGGATATTTTGATCAAGATATTTCTCATAAAGTCAATGTTATGGTTTTAGAGAGGGTTAACACTTTTTATCGTCAAACCTATGATCGTCAAACCTATTTGTGATAACACTAATATTAATCAATATTAATTGAATCATGACATTGAACTTATAATAATCATTATGTTCCTTTAAAATATTTCTCAATAGAGGGAGAATAGGTTGCCTTCAAAATCTCTCTTATCACATGGATTCCATATCACATACCACTTCACCATGCATCTTTAATATATGTATCTTGACATCAATGTCATAAAACTTGATCTTTACATCAATGAAAACACTTATTAATTTCAAAACTTGAGTTCTTAAACAATCTCTCTTTTTAATGAAGATTTAGGCATGGATAGTCTAATCCAAGTTTATCAATGAAGAATAAATATTTAAAGGTCATACCATCTATACTCATTAGTTTTACACTAAGAAAATTAAGTATTTCATGTACCCAATCAAGAGTATTAATTATTTTTTATTTGATCTATAGTTTTCTTATTTTTACTTATTAATTTTTATCTTAAGTAAGGTATGATTTTATATGTGTTTCATTATAGGTTATGCATTAAGCATAGTTTAAACTTATGGTCAACATTCAAGACTATAATTCATAGGTAAATTCACGTACACAGTTTTGTTTTTATTCTAGTACTTTAATTTTTTTTGCATTAATATAATAAAATGGAGAAAATTTTAGACACATAAATTAACATTTAAGATAAATAAATGTACTTGTGACTAGTCCAAATATAGACTTACCTCATACCTATTTTCAAGGTATTTCAACTACCCTTCCTTCAATTTATATGTGTATGACCCATTATTACAAGAAACTAATGATCTCAAAATTTCCCTATTTCTCATTCAAATTAACTCAATATTACCCTTTAATTGACCCCTAATTATATATAAATTTTGTTTTATCCTCAAACAAGGCCACTCTATTTATAATCTCCCACTCCTTGGTCCTATCTATCTCTACTATATGCATCCTCCCACAAAATTATGTTTAATTTATCAAATTAAATCTCATGTAGTGGGTCATACCACATGTTTATCAATCCCCATCTAAAGGAGTTAGTAATTGGTCACTATAAAGCCACATTTTCAAATATTTTTTCACATAATAGGGTTAAATATGGAAAAAATTTATAAAATATAACTATAAATTGAGATAAAAACACATATTTTTTCCAATATAGAGTCCTTATAGTTCTAATATACCTGAGCTAAGTATACCTACACTTCCTAAGGTCAAAATTCACAATTGAGACACATAACTACACTAAGATTTTACCAACCTTTATTATTACACTAGTATTTCACACATAAGATTATATCATGGGATAAATAAAAGGATTTTTATCCCTCTTTAGAGTATTTTTATGTAGGAAGTACTCAACACAAGGATGTTGAGGTCTAACATAACTCTAATTGCTAACCCAATTTTCTATTTTATTTGTTTTATCATTCATGGTCAATTGATCTAGGGTTACAAGTGAATAAGTAGGAATAAAGTGATTTATATGATAGATAGATAGCTTCCCCATAGTCTAATAGATCACATAGGTGAAGTAAACATACCATATTAACTGTAGAGCACAAATCCTCACAAAATATTGGTATTCACCATAATAATTAATTAAGTGTTTTCTAATTAATTATAAAGTATTTTAAACTTGAAATATGATGTATGCGAGATAAATAAGTCAACATATTGTAAAAACATAGTGAACACAAAATTTATAGAATTCATAAATTAATAAATATAAAAACTAGGGTTAGGGTTAGATAGATTAGATTAAAAACTGATTTATTCAAAATGTGTTATACTTTTGATGACTATGACTATGTAAAAGTGAAGATAGAGACCTAAAGAAAAGTGTTAATTAAAACATTGGTGTGTTATATGTTATTAAAAGTACACAATAGATGGATAAGGTCATAGCATGTTATTGTCCTCTACTATGACTCTATCTATGTTAACTATGTGCTACATCTTAATGTTTGAAGTTGTTCACCTTTATGTGTAGGTTAACTATTAATTTGATATCCTTAATTTAACATGTGTATAACCTATAATAGATAAAACCATATATTTTATAAGGAATAAACAAGATCAAATACAAATGGGGAAAAAGTGGGGAACTAAGATATGGCTAAACTATCCTTAGAAAACCACTTATTGATTGAGCGATGCCTACATAGACTATGTGGACCTTAGGCTTATGAAGTTATCCTTATGGGTAATATAATATAATTTTAATGAATGAATCTAAAAAATTGGATTATAATGATTTATATATCATGGCCTTTAACCTAAAATAAAATAATATACTTTGGTCAATCACTATATTGTTGTATTATAATTGATGTAGTGTTCCTTGTTGAATAGATACATACATTTTAAATTGCCTTTATTAGAGAGTGTTAGAGATTAACCAAGGTGTAATTGAAATGAGTAAATTTATGTGATATTATAGGAATATACTTTAATTATTTATATAAATTAACCTTATGGATCATGTGGGATATCTATTAGGAAGCATATCAGTTTTAAAAACTAGACATTGAGTGCAGAGGACAAGTCCTCACTAGTATACTAGTGTGTAATGCACCCTTGTATGACTAGTTAACACTTATATAGATTGGATATAGGAATATAAAATTTAATTTATAGTGAAATATCTTTTTATCAAGCACATTAAGGAATATATTAGGGAAGTCTAGAAGACAATAATAAAAATTTAAAGACTTGGAAGGTTCTCAAATATATAAATGGTTATCAGAATGGTTTGTTATCCAAGCAAGGTAAAAATGTCAAGGAATAATATTATAAAACATTAATTTATTTAATTTTAATGTTTATACCCCCCCTAATTCTAGTGGTTCATGAACAATTAGAGTAAAGGAAATGTGATACTTGAGTGTATAAGCACAATTTGTATTTACCTTAGAGATGTGCATGCCTCATTTTTTAGTCATGTAGATAAGTTATTAATTTAGAGTTATCAATTGTCAATTGGATAATCAATGTATATTATTTATTTGTAAAGATTCATGATCAAATCCTCATAGAGTACTCTAAAAATGTGCAAAGAGATGTGGACCAAAAAAGTAGTTCACTAAAACTATGACTAGGTGTATATAATTACTAATCTCAAGTGTTGGTCCAATTAAAAAATTTGATAAAGAATAATATGGGAACAAAGAATATGGATAAATTAAAGTGCAACTAGGTGTGAAGGGTCACTAATCTAAAGTTTTGGTTCACTTATAAAATATGAATCACACCACTATATATAGATATAGATTCAAACTATACAATTTATAAATTTTCTTGACATTTGTTGTTTTTATAAGAGAGAACTATTTTTTTCAAAGTATTATCTTGGACATGAATTTATATCATGCCCCATAAAATGTGTATATTTCCAAGTGTTATCTTTTGAAAACCTATAGGAATCTTTGTACGATATTCACATAAATGTGTTTATGCTCAAGTAACTAAAATAATGGAGAACATAGACCACTTTAATGCCCCCATAAACTAGGAAAATATGAATTTTACATATTTAAAGTTACCAAAACTAAAAAATAATTATTTTTATAATTCCCATTGTGATTCCCGAATTTTGATATGAAGGAGATATGGGTGGAAAATAACTTATCTCAAAATAAAAATTGAAAGTATTTATATCAGATAGATAAAACATTGAAAATAATTTTTCACATATTAAATTTTTGTATTGAAATCATATAGATGTATCATTGAAGTATTTGAACATTGGTACACTTGAATAATATAATTTTGATATTTGTAGTATTTACAATGAAACATGATAAGGAATTTTTATGTGTTTTAAATATGTAATTGTAGGTATGTTTTAAAATTTTTGAAGCATTCGAAGCATGTATATATTATTGTGCATGATGTATATCATGTCATCATAAATATATAAATATATACATAGTAGTGAATGATAATAATCATGGTACCATATTATCCTAATAAAAATCATTTAAGAAAAGTTACATAATTCTTATGAAAAAGAGGTCTAGAAGACCACATATAAAGGACGTGTATTATGTCATAAAAAGTGAAAAATATAATAAAAATGGATACATTGAGACAAAAATACTAAATATCAATAGACATTAACATGTTTCTAATGAATAGAAGGTTACACAAACCACACATACAAGGCATGGTTGTGCCATGCAATCAAGGTGTATGTTGAAATACACAAGGCCAAGGGACATATGAAATGATCAAAAAAGTTTGAAAAATCATGTTATAAACTTAAATAATTATGTTACAATAACATAAATTGAATGAATAAATAATAAATAATGCATATGTATGTATGATTTGATTTAACAAGTAGCATGTTTATCAAGACAAATGTGAAAAGAGTGAAACATTAAAGAACATGTATTTATATTTATAAATAAGCATGTAAAATAAAATTATAATTATACACAACATATATTTATTTCATTTAGAACAAAATTATTCCCCTAAGGAATCCAAAATCTTTGGTGAGAGGCTTGAGCAACATTGAACCATGTGAAGGTGTGATTTGCATGTGAAACAATTCTAATATCTAAGTGTGGATGTTATAATGTATGAAAAAACCAAGATACGAGTCTATATGAATATGTTTCCATTCAAAATAGAGAGATAAGATTCACAAGGACATGTGAGTAGTATGTGATAGGTACAAAGTTCACCATTATATGCTTATTACAAGTATGACTTGGTTGACAATATTAAAACATTTTTGATTGGAGAAATTTTTGACATATATGAATATTTATTTTCACTATATTAATTTCCTATTACACACTTAGAATAACTTATGATATATATAATTAATTTAAAATATGATATTTACTGAAATGGAAATCTATATGACATATGGAAAAACATATTTAGTAACAAAAGAAGATGCCTACATGTACTATTTTTTATTTTTACAAAATATTCTAATTTTTAGGGTATTTTTAGCATATATGAATATATTTTTTTTATTTTTCACATTTAAATTAAACAATCATGCATGAAATAAAAATTTATGAGAATCAAAACAAATCATGGTTTAAAAAATGAGAATAAGGAGGGGAAGATTTGAAAAATCATCAACAATGTGTTGAAACAAAACGTGGTAAGGAGGAAGGCATGAGAGCTACCCCCAATGTAAATGTAATATTTGAAAAATATGGAAATCATATCCATGTGACTCATGCATAAGTATGAAAATGTAATAATTAAAGTACAAATGATATTTTAGAGAATTTTTGGGCTGCCATGAAAGATGTGTAAGATTTGAAAGCATAATAATATGTTTGCATTAGGTTATTTTAATGGGTTGAATAAAATTAAGGGATAAAGTGTCCAAAAATGAAAGGCAAAAAAACAAAAGGCTAAAATAAGTTGAATAGGTGTATAATAATAAGGAATAAAAAGATGAAAAATAAAATAAGTTGTGTACATCTTTGGACTATGCCAAGAATCATATCAAGGGAGTTGGCCTAAGGATGATATTAGGATGATATCCAAAAACATGTCAAACTAATGATATCATCAATAGGATGCTCATATATGTACCTAATTACTTGATAAGAATAAACTACCTCTTATTCTATAGGACTAGTGCCATGTGTATAAGTATCTAAATCTGAATAAGAATGATATGTTATCATGTAGCCCTCTAAATCACTATGTATAAATATATCAATACCTATATCCTCATGTAATGGAGGATATGATTAAATAACCTATAATTGTTTAGGATCCTTTTGAATAACATGTACCTAAATATAAAGAAGTTTATTTATTTCTTGTGCCACATGACCATGATAATTTCTAATCATGTTATGCTCAAAAATAGATTGAAAAAATGAAATAGCATCATCCTTAATAGTAGGTGAAGATAATGGAATATTCTCATGCTCATGTATATATGTAAAACATAATTTTTTGGTATTCCTCTTTGAATGTGAATAATTATGCTAAATAGTATTTAAAAATATCTCATTACCAATTATAAACTTTAAAATTTATGAATATATAAATTAAGGATAGGGCTAGAGAAATATCCTTTAAAACTAATTTATTCAAACTATGTTATAATTTTTCTAACTATGACCATGTAAAACTGCTCATAGAGATCTAAAAATAAAATATTAATTAGATAAATTTTTCATTGTATGTTAGGATTAGTGTGAAGTATCTATACAAGGTTTTAGTTTGTTATTATCCTCTACTATGAATATCCATGTGTTGAATGTGTGCTAAATTTTAAATTATGAGGTTGTTTACCTCTATTTGTAGGTCAATTATTTCTCTAAGATATTTGATTTGGAATGTGAATAACCTATAGGAGATAAAACCCTATATTGTATAAAGAAAGAAATATCAAAATAAAATGGGTGCAAAATTAGAGAATTGGGACATGGTCAAGCTATACTAATAAAACCCTTTGTTTATTGAGTGTTTCCTATGTCCATGTGGACCTTATAGTGATGTGGTTCTCCATTTGGGGAAGATGATATAAGTGTAATGAATATAACTATAAAATTGGATTGGAATGCTTGAAAAATAATTGCCTTCAACCTATAATAAAAAATATACTTCGGCTAATGATTATATTATTGTAATATAAATGTAGTAGTTCTCCTTGATGAATAGACAAGTTCCTTTTAAATTTTCTTTTCAAGAGACTATTAGAAAGTAACTTTGAGGGATTTGAAGTGAGGCACTTGATATGATTTTATACAAATACACTTGAATTATTTATAATAGTTGACCTTATAGATCACATAGGATATCTGTTAGGAAGTATAAATTTTTATAAACTAGTCATTAGAGCACATGACACAATTTCACACTAATGGATAGGTGCATAGTAAACCCCTATCTGAATAGTTTTCACTTATCATGTTTGATAAAAACTTATGAAAATAAATTGGAAATAAAATGTATATTGATTACATACATCTATGAACAAATAAATATGTTCATAGAAACTTCAATACTTAGAAGGCTTTCATATAGATAAATGGTTATTGAAATGATGAGTTATCCATGTAACGTAAAAATGTCAAGGACTGATATTCTCAAGCATTTAATGATTTTATTTTAGTGTCTATATTTGGCATGCACTATGGAAAATTCATAGGACACACCTACCCTATTACAAAATATCTATCCTATATCTAAGTGAAACATTATTTTTTATTCAAAATATCATCATAGAGATAGATATTCAATTACATATTTACACTTATAGTCCGATATTCCTATTTTATAGCTATGTTTAATTTTTTTATACATAAATTTTTAGGATATTTCAAAATTTAGCATGTTACAAATAAGTTTTAATAAATTATTTCATATTTATAACATTCTTATTTTACAAAAAAAATTATCTAATTAGGTAATTAATTCTTTATATTTTCCAAATTTGATAAAATAATTTCATGTGAATAGAATCCTTGTCCTCCACCTGAAGGTTTTAAATAAAAAATATGACAATAATAAAAAATATGGATTATCATAATATTAAAATGAAATAAATCATGGATCTATGATAGATAAGGAGGGAGAGCCATCCTATAAATAAACAAATTTATTATTTCTAGCACATCAAGTGGGCTCACATATCTATAAGTAAGTTTTGTATATTTCATGAATTTTAATGAAAGTTTTCCTGGAAAAAATCAATAAAAATTCATCACCCACCTTAAATTCACAGGTTCCCATTTTAAATTAACATGAATTTTCTATTGATCAAAGGATTATTTTAACCTTTGGTGAATAATTTACATTTGAGTATTGTACTCATGAAACATATCAGGTTCAACTATTACCCTATTATCCAAACCATCCTAGCCATATGGAGCTATACAATTTTTATTATAGATGCTTAGGAATATCTTAAGTGAAACAATGGAAATTATTATTATATGATAAATCTACCAAAAGTATATAGTCTTCCCATTTACTTTGATGATCCATGGCATACATACATAGTGTGTATAAAACAACCTGGTTAAATCTTTCCATTTTTTAATCTACATCTAAATGGTAAGATTAACTAAAATTAAATGAAGCTCCAAATGATACTTTGAAGGTTTTCAAAAAACTTGAAGTAAATATTTTATCTTGATTATAAATGAAAACTTCCTATATCACATGAATCTATAAACAATCCTTAACAAATCTTGTTAAAAATGAAGGAGCATCATATTTAATATTCCTTTA
This sequence comes from Torreya grandis, assembly GCA_037957365.1. Taxonomy (NCBI): domain Eukaryota; kingdom Viridiplantae; phylum Streptophyta; class Pinopsida; order Cupressales; family Taxaceae; genus Torreya; species Torreya grandis. The sequence goes on from JARHVA010004304.1 coordinate 744,805, forward strand.
AAAAAATTATAAACCGTATCCAACTTATCAATGACCACAAGAATTGTGTCCTGTCTATTTCAATACTTGGGTAGTCCTAAAATGAATCTATAAATACCACAACCCATTTTGTTTCTGATATATAATGAGGGTATTAATTCAATATAATATATTAAGACCCCTATGCCATAACCATATATTATTATTTTTTCATCATAATAATATTAGTTAGTTTATTAACTTAGGCACCCATTTATTTATAAGGCCAACCATTAAGTAATAATAATATTTAATAATAAACAATGGTTCATATGTAAGGATAACCCTTGAGTATTAGGCTTATGGTTTTATTGTTATCAGGGTTAGAGTTGGAAGGAATAAATATTTATAATTTAATAAATTAAAATCATGTTTTATATTTTTTAATCTTAGCTTTGCTCTCATTGAGGTTTTCCCATCAAAGAGGATTGAAATTTATAAATGTAATCAAGATTTATAATTATTTCTAAGTGCACTAATTAATTTATTCTATTTTTTAATATTATTGTTCCCTTTTATTTATTTCTACAATGAGTTTTATAACAATTGGTATTATATCTCTTTTAAGAATGTGCTCTAAAATAGACATAGTAGTTTAGGTATTTTTTTAAATATCCTACATATGCTCTCACATTGACAAATAAGGATCTTGGTGTTCATAAAGTCGTAATTTTTTTTATAAAACTAAGATTTTTGACTAAAATACAACCATTTTTTCATGTAATTAGTTTTCTATTTCTAAGTTAGAAAACTCATAGAAAGCTATAATTATTGGCTAGATAAATCATTATTATATATGAGGTAATGTGTATCCCAAAAATATAAAATATTTGGATAATTGTGTGTGTGTGTGTATATTTATATATATATATATATATTATATTTTACGTACATTTTGTTATATAAAAATCACAAGTTTTATTTCCCCATAAAAAATGACCATTTGTTATCTATGTTGCATCAGTAAGCAGGTATCCCTAGGAAATTACGCACAATATACCTTGGAAATAGGATAGTATAATATAAGATAATTAAATAATATGTAATTATACCCCTAATATATTTGTCTCTCACTATTTAAAAATGAGATTAGTATATTTTTGAGCTCACAAACTAGACACATCATATAATAACCTTCTTTGTGATACACCTAGAATTAATTTTTTGATTCACGTTAAAGGTTACATTTTTAAAGGATACAAAACCTTATACAAATACAAAACCATTGGAATTATTTAATTCATATATATAAATATTAGTTTATTAATAAACATAGTAATTACAAAATCTAGAAGAATCAAAATATTCTAGAATAATTATTTAGACACAATGCATTAGCTAGTCATAGAAGAGTCAAAATTTTTTTACTTATCATCCAAAACTAATTTTTATTTATACTAATCATTTGATATAATTATATAATAATAAAAAACTAGACATAATTATGAATTGAATCTCTTATAAAATTTCCTAATAAAAGTTATATTAGGACTTTGGGACTATGCAAACAATATAATCAACAATACTCCAATATTTGTATAAAATTGAAAAGTTAGATATTATTGAATACTTATATAAAATAATAAATAGATTGAATGCCAAGTATATTAATATAATAAAAAAAATTCTAAATAACTTTTAGTAGTGTGCAAAAATCTTAAAATAAACTACCACGTTATGTGTTATGACATCATATGCCATGGCTAGATTTTATGAAATTATTCAGAGATGACCATAATAAATATTTACCTGAGGTAGATCAATATTTTTCTATCAAAATTACCATAGGTAAAAAGTATCCGTGTGCTTCATTAAACTTGTAACATGAAGTTACTCATTGGCACCAATGGTTATAAAAAACACATAACTCTCACGTGGGATGATTTTAGTGAACATTTACTAACTCAATTTGATCTTAGTGTATATGAAGAATTCATTATAGCACTTCATAATTTACAAAAGATTCACTCAGTCCATGATTACCATACTTAATTTGAATTTTTTTAATAAACAAATACCTAAATGATGAGTTTTTTAAAAGTTACTTCATCAAAATATTGAAAAATGACATTCATGATGAGCTCAAGAGTTTAAAAATTAATACTTTCATTGAAGTATTTGATTCATATAAGTTATTAAAGAAAACAAATTAAACACAAAACTATCCCTATAAGACACTAGTGGTAAGAAACTCTCAACTATTTTGACCCATGCTTAATTAGGAAACTCTAACACCTCAACTAAATCACTTAATACATGAGGCTATGATTACTTATTAAAAAATATGACTATGTAATAATTATGATGATAATTATGGCCCTAACCATAAATATACCAAACAAAAATATATCTCCTAGATGTTGAGGCATCTTTCACTACTAAAATATTGGATGATTCTAAAGATTGTGTAGATGAGTAACAAATAGTAGAGAATGGTCCAAGAGATGATCCTTCATTTGAAAATTTATTTAATGTTTTATTAGGTATAAAAGACCTCAAAATATGAAATTATTTTGTATATTTAAGAGACACCACCTACCTATCTTCACTAAAACTAAAAGAACTTAGAAATTCATTAATCTTCAACTATCCAAGCAAGAATCTTGTTATGTGTATACATCTAATATTTTTCACTTTTATCACTTTAATAATAGTTTATATTGAAATGGACTTTTAGTGAATCAATATACTTTATTGCATGCATTAAAGGGTGCACTAAGACTAGGGTGGGATTATCTCATGGTACTTTACAAGAGACTATAAGTCTAACTTTCTCTATGTATAATTTTATATTTCCTCTAGTTATCCTTTCCATTTAATATTATTAGACACCATATATTCCTATTGTATTAGTAAGGCTAATGTAGTTTGTCTCATTATTATTTATACATGTACTATATAAAATTGGATGATGTCATTTTAAGTGTTATCCCTATTAGTTATATTGTATCAACTTTTATGATATAGTTCTATTTCAAATGACATATTTTAAACTATATCATCATGGTTGATAATATCAAATTAGAGTTCAAGGATAGCTCTAGGTATTGTATCCATATATAAAGGGGTCATATTTCATTCCTAAAACATATAACACATGCATCTACTATGCATGGGATCACATTTATGTTATTAAGTAGCAAAATGAGGATTTAGAGGTTAGATTATTATTTTGGATGCATTGTATTGATTATGGTCTTTGAAGCTCGATAATAGTTGTGTTGAGGACGTATCAAAATCTTTGGAGTCTCCAACTAAGGATATCTAGGCATTATTATATTTCATTTGAAGTATTTAACAAAAAAAAATTCTTGAAAAGTTACATGATCCAAAGGGGGATATTGACGTGATAACAAGTCCATTCAAAGGTTAGTATATCTATCCCTAATATCTTTCCTTTATTTAATTAGTACATTAGTTATTGATTTTCTCATTTATATTCTAGATGTGTTTTTTATGATTTATTATAATCCTCATTATACAAAATAAGATATCATAGCTATAGGGCTTCTTAGGTTTGCCATTATCACCTTGGGTTTCATAGACAACTTAATTATTGACCATTGAACCACTCATCTTCTCATTAGTTTAGTAGCTATAACTATCTTGGATCTAGGTTATCCTTATTTTATAGTTAATTACATTTGGTATACATGTATATCCTTGATATACCCCTTTTTATCATTAGTACAATAATTTATATATCTTAAGACCTAGTGAGATACATGCACCATATCTTAAGCATAGCATTTAGAACCCTATACTATTAAAATTTTAATGTGTATTTCCCTCTTATAAGTTATGGATATTATATGTCCTTACCTAATCTTCCAAGTATACACATGATATATTGTTATAAACTTGTTTGTATCCTAGTGGATTGAGAGAAAAAGGATTGTTATAAGTCATCTTATCCCATGCATATATTTAGGTGACCCTGAACTGAATATTATCCCACCTTTAGTTGGATCACCTTCATTTTTTACCTTTTAATAAATAACATAATTTTCAACTCATCATACATTATTTTAAAGCATCATTTTCAACTCATCATACATTATATTGAATCTTTTATCTCAATTGGATCTTTCTAAGTGAACCACAATAAAGGATTAGTCTAGATAGGATAAAATACATGAAGTTGAATGTATATGGAGTAGTGAATTTTGAAGAATATGTTATGGTCCATACTTATAATATTTTGAAATAATTTAGAATATAGTTTAGATAAACTCAACACAATAGAATTAGTGGACCAAGATGTCTAAATATTCAATATATGCAGAAATAAAATACCCTTAAGGTATGGAAACACCATACAATACTCCTTTAGGAAGGAATAACTCCGCAATGTCTCTTTGAGGGGAAAACCTCTAATATCCTCTTACAATAGAAGAGTCAATTCTTACTTGATTCATTTATAATGATAATCATCTCCTTTATATAGATCTCTATCTAACTAATAATGGATGGGTAACATCCTAATCCTAATGTAGGATAACCATTACCCAATGAATAATTCCAAAAATTACTCCATTATCCTAATATAATGCACCCATATAAATAAGTAAAGCGGATTGTGATACATGTTATCATCTCCATAAATCTATATACATTAATATATAATATCCCTAGGTACATAGTATTCCTTCCCTCCTTGACATGTTTCATCCTTGAAACATAAGAAGAAACCAAATAATGAGTTTGCTTCAAATCGTTGCACATTTGTCTCTAATCTCGATCATCCAACCACCCATATGTGATCATGGTAGGTGATAGCTTTCCAACCTTGTTTTTAAATTCTAATTTTCTAATATAATTCCATTTATGATCATAATTATATCACCTTGGTATCCATGGATAATTATTCCTCTTTTGATTCCATGTACCATATTTCACTGCACTACTCTAATTCAATTTGTGACCACAATACTTATTAATCCATGAATAATCATAGTGATTTCCCCGTTGATTCCATGTTCCATAGGCCAATTTGATATGTTGATTCCATACTTAACCATAGTAGTCCTTATTTTTCTTCCATTCATAGCCATAATTATTAAAACTCTGATTTCCTATATAGCCAAAGTGCCTATTATTATGACACTCCCTCACATGTCTCCATGATTTTTCCTCTCATGATGATGTGGGTACATATATAACCCAACTTTTTTTTGATACTTTGACATTATCAAACTTTTCTTCTACATCTTCCACATTTTTATTTGGTGGTTCCTTTATCTCTTAAGCAGAAGAAATATTTTTCTTTTCGTGTATTATTTATTCATCTATGTCTTCATCTAAATATTTAACATGCTCTTCTTTACCTAATACTTTAATCTCATCTTCATGATCTACCTTGATTATTATTTGTGCTGTTCCAACTAATATATCATGTAAAGTGACCTTATTTTTCCTATACCAAAACTTCATTAAATTCTTCTGAACATTAATATTGATTGTTCCCAAAATCTCTAACCATGGATATTTGAGAACCATATCTACATCAGACATATCCAAAGCATAAAAATATGAATGCAAAACATATTTTCCCATAATGAGATTTAAATATTCAAACATTGGAATATCCTTACCATATGATTGAACCCCTTTTATATTATTTGCATGGGCATGTATATGTTTGACCACATTTATGTTGATGAATTTATAGTCCCTGGTAGGGTTTATGAACATAATAACATTCTTATTTTGAATGCATCCATGAAATTTAAAAAAAATCTTTGATTTATTTAGATCCAAATTATTTTAACCCTTATCATATAATTCTTCTTATCATTCTTTTAGATCCTCTACCTCTCCTTTTATACCATCTATACTCTCCTCATTATCATTATGCTCGATTTCCTCCACTAATTTTTCTTCTTCATAATCTACATTCTCTTCTTCATTACCATCATTATTTTATTCCTCTTCTTTATCCTCTTTATATTTTATATCCCATAAATCTAGGAAGACATATTTCATTTCTTCCCATGAAGAATAAATATGAGTGAAGCTCAACTATTTAAACCAATGTTGTGCAATCCCATACAAAGAAAAAGACAAGCATGTTTGCCACAAAATTGTTTGATTATTATTCTAATTAAAAAGGATCCACCATTATATATCATTAATATCATCCTCACCTTAAAATAAATAATATTTCATGATACAAAATAAAACTAGGGTCAATGAAGTACCCTAGTTTGTAACTTTTTTTTATTATGATACAACATCAGTAAAACTTTCACAAAAAATTTCCTTATATTTCAGAAGATATGACAAAATGAGTGAAAAAACATGAAATATCAATAACCCCATCAAAAATAATCATAAAGGCTCTATTTTTTTATTGAGACTTCTTTAAAATATTATTAATATCCAGTAAAAAATTGAAAATTCACAACTAATTGAAATATAATAATGATTTCAAAAAACTATGGCTTTGCTCCACATAAATTCCCCAGATCAAAGCTCTAATACCACTTGTTATGGTCCACACTTACAATATTTATAAATAATGTAGAATATAAAGTAGATAAAATAAACAAAATATATATTAGTCGGCCAAGATTCCTAAAAATTCAATATACATAGAAATACAATACACTTAAGGTAGGGCTACACCATACAATACTCCTTTAAGAAGGAATAACTCCACAATGTCTCTTCGAGGGGACAACCTCCAATATAATCTTAAAATACAAGACTAAATTATTAATTTATTATTTTATAATGATAATAATCTCTTTTATATAGACCTCTATTTAACTAACAATGGATGGGTAACCTCCTAATCTCAATGTAGGCCGATCATTACCCAATGCACTAATTCCAGAAGTTGTTCCATTATCCTAATATATTGAACCCATATAAATAATTAAGGGAGATGTGTGCCACATGTCATCATATAAATAAACCCATATACATTAATATATCATATCCATATGTACATATTAAAATAATTTAAAAGGGAAAAAGCTTGTCTTCACAACCAAAATGTTTTGTTAGAATCATCATAAGCCAAAAATTATAAAGGAAGGTACATTATATAGTGAGGAATTAGGTCACAAAAAAATGTAATTAACTCAACTCATAATTATAAAATGAATTAAATTACATTTCCCCTAATGACCTATTATTAACCTAAAGAAGATAATTAAACTGTGAATGTAAAACCACATAGTGGGGAAAACACTACATTGACACACCCCCTTAAGTGTAGCTTAGGTGGATATAAGAATTAAGTACCCATGTAAATTAATGATGAGATATCCAAGTACATAGAGATGATAATCCAAATGAGGAAGAAGGCAAAGCTGTTAGAACCCCAAGAAGAACCCAAAAATGAAAATACTTACTCTTAGAAAGGATTTGGTGAGTATATAATAAATTTTCTCCATTGTCTAGATGTAGTAGAGATCAATGAATTGTTCATGGATGATCCCATGCATTAAATACAGTTTAATATTAGTATTTTTGGTCCATTGGTGGATGATCAAAATTCCTAAAGATCTAAATTATGCTTTGGTTGTCACAAAATATGATTGATGGTCATAAAAATGGAATGCCATAATCAGTGAGAATTCCATAAATATAAATAGCCTTATTGTTATCATTAATAGCTCTTATTTATTATACATCAGTAGAAGATAAAGTAATAACATTCTGCTTCTTACTTAAACAACTAATCAGACCTGAACCAAGAGAGAAACTATAGCATGAAGTAGAATTATGATTCTAAATATTCTAACCCAATATGAATCTATATACCCAATCAAGTCAACATCAATGTTTGATTCATAGTGAATTCCAAAAATATGAGTACCATGAATTTAGTGGATAATTTTCTTATATTATTTCTAGTGTAGCTCATGTGTTTCCTACATAAATCTAGAGACCATGCCAATTGCATATGAAATACTAATTTTAGTGTGCATAACGTAGATGATATTTCCAAATAATTATTGATATAAGGTAGTAAAAACCAAAGGAGATGGATAATCATCCTCAAGATTCATACTAGATATAAAAGGAGTCATATTTGGCTTATAGTTAGTCATGTTAAACCATGCAATAAAATCAAAATCATACTTGGATCATGTGATACTAATCCCAAAGTTAAACTAAAAAATTTCAATTCTAGGGAATTAATGCAATAAATGCAAGTCATTCATTGAAAACCTATCAAACAAAGTAGTTTTCATTACTTTGATGGTGGATGAAGAACTCCATGTGATCAATACACCATAAATGTAGAGAACTAGAATCAAAAGTAAATCATCCTACCATAAAATGTAGACATTCATATAAAAATGGTATCTATTGAACCCATTAAAATAATAGAGGAGTCCATCTTGACATACTAAGCTTGAGGAGCTTTCTTTAGGCCAAATATATATATATATATATATATATATATATATATATATATATATATATATATATATATATGAATTTTTCAAACTAAGGATGAATATTCCACAAATCCTTGTGGTTACTCTGTGTATATTTCCTATTTTAGGTCACCATGAAGAAAGGAACTCTACACATCCATCTAAAGAAAATACAAATGATGCACTATGATAATAGAGAGAATGAGACATATTGAGTTTATTTTCGAAACTAGAGTGAACGTCTTGATATAGTCAAATTTACATACCTGATAAAATCCCTTTGTTACTAAACATGATTTGAACTTGTCTATAGATCCATATAATAAAAAATTTCTTTGGTAGATACACCTACATCAAAAAAGTTTGACTCCTTTGGGAATAGAGAATAAATTCTAAGTTTTTTTTATCATCAAGGAACCATAATCCTCTTCCATAGAAGTACCCCACTTATTTTTCTTTCACAACATGCCCTAATTCTTACAATAATTAGGTAACCTTATTTTTCACCTTTTTCACTAATTCCACTTGTGCTCACATCTCATTGATATCAACACCTACAAGTTTCCTTGGTGGTAAATATTAGTTTGCATGTTGAACTAGGACCTAAAATCATCACTTTTGGAAATACCATATTTTTGCGTGTTAACTTTTTATTTTACACTTAACATTATAAAATTAGAGTTTTGACCTCCCAATTTCCATTTGAATCTTGGATCTCTTTGTTATCTCAGTCCTCAACCTACTCTAGGAGGTCATTTATATTCTCATTCCATTTTATATCCTAGAATCTATCCCATTGTGATGTCCAAATATTAATGGTAAATTTTCATATATAACACTTGGCCCTTAAGTAGAGTCTTGATGCACTTCTACTCATGTGGCATTATTTCCTGCGTCCTCTTTTAGCTCCCTATAGTTAATTTAGGGGGTAAATTTAATTTAAATTATTATTATATCCTTTGGACCTATTCAATCATGTTTTCCACACTCATTTGGATAACTTTAATATTTTAATCTTTGAGCATAAATGCATTTTTTAGGAACTTATCCCACTTGTGGGGTATTTTGAATAAGTGCTCCCTAGATTTCTTGGGTCTCTCATTTTGATCCAAGGGGTCATTTTGGTTTCCATGCCATTTTTCCTCTATAAAATGATCCATATTATCCATCATGATCATTTGAGAAAGTTTCATTTTTTGATTTCCTCTTATAAAATATTCTAATATCCCCATTTTATACTTTTAGAATCTTGCTTCGATTAGTGAAAAAGTTGTTGAGATCTCTGAATAGAACTAGTTGTTGCTGACTCAAAATTTCCTAAGTCTATAGACCTAATCAGGTTTAAAAACATTTATTAGGTATACATAATACAAATTTACCTTTTAATTATCTAAACAAAACTTTTTCTTGCTAAGGTCTTATTTAAAAATCTTTGAGTCTTCTAGACCTAATGGAACATAGCAATCCCAACTACGTCTTGAAGGTATTTTTGTCTACATGTAGTTATAATTAGATTTAATAGTCTTAGTTAGATTTTATTATGATTTTAAGTTATTTAAATTTATTAATTTGAGTTTTAAATCTGAATAGGTCTAGTGATTGGGATTGGGGACATCCTTAGTGTTTTTTAAGATTTAAATCATGACAAGGTTAGGCTTCATTTTAATGTTGAGTAGAGTTAATCAAGGAATCAACCCCTAATTATTTTGAGGCTTACTCATTTTATTATTTATTTTTTTACTCATATATGGATCTTGGATTAGTTTAGGTCCATCCCTAACTATTCTTTCAATGATAATCGAGGCCCTGAGCCCTGACTAGGTCATTAGGGATCTCAAGACCCCCTTCCTAATTCTATGTAGCATTTTGTTACACTAAATTACAGATCACCTCTATTATTGTATTCTTCCCCCCAATATCTTGAGAAATGATATTTTGGATTTTTAGCCTCTAATTACCCAAAAGTACATAAATACCTAATTAAGGGTCATGAGCCTGATTAAGTCTTAAGGCCTCCATTTCTAAAGACCCACCAAAAAATTAGTTCTAATCAAACATTTAAACATTTATTACATCTAGTGAATGAAAAATTAATCCCTTATTCATATTTAGGATTTAAAATATTTATTAGAACTAGAGGGTCAAAAATTGAAAAAGGAAACTTGAAATTAGACTAGTCATGCCTTAGAAGCCCAGTTAGGTCTATTGGGGTTTATTTTTGACCTAGATTCCATTTTTTCATCATAACATGAACATTAAATTTCCATTTTAAAAATATCATGTTATTATAAGGATGATTCCACCCCAATTTCAATGAAACCCTCCATTTTAAATTATTTTTCCTATGGAAAACATATTAATGTTTTTATGTTGATTTTACTATTCATTTATTTTAATTGTTAGTTTTAACTTCATTTTCAGTCTCGTGTGGGATTTTAAATAGTGAAATTTATGATTTTGGATGGAGAATGAAGGTAAATAGGTAGTTGAGCCATTAATGAATGTATTTGGAACATTTTTGATGGAAAATATCCCCCATGGAAGCCTTAACCCCTATATATTGACTCATTTAGAGGCTTTAAGGGTTGGATTTTTCTCCTCACACAAGATATTAGGTCAATCACACCTTTCATTTTTTATAATTTTATTTTATTTACTCTCCCTCATCTCCTCTTCTACCATTATTTTGGAAACATTTCAAGAGAATAATTGTAATGAACTCCATTGTGATGATCAAAATGATGCATATTAATTGAGTGAAGACTCAGACAGTCTTTGAACTTAATTTATGTGTGTATACGGTGATTATGGTTTTTACCTCTCCTTATTTATTATCTTTTAAAGTTTACATTATATTTAAATGTGATTTTTCATGTGATGGTTGGTTCATTAGCATTTTTATGAATTTATAGTGACTGTGATACCAAATTTCCCACATTATTGTAGGTTTTTATTTTCTTCCTCTTCCCTTTTTCTTTTTATATTTCTTAATCAGTTATTAATCTAGGGTTTATATGAAATATTATTTTATAATTCTTCTTGATTGATATCAACTTATACATTGTTATTATTGCACCATTAAATTCTAAACACAATGGAATGAACACACTAAAAAAATCATCCACAAATACGTTACATAAAACCCCATACTTGTTGAATTGTAATTGGGAAATACCTACATGATTTTTTTTTTGTCTATTTTTAGCACCCACATGAAAATAAATTTTACAAAATAATAAACTTGAATTGTATTTTACATTGTTCAAGTACCCAAAACCCACTAAAACATAGCTTAGAATTTGGAGTAGGTATACCAGCAAAAGGCCCCTTGAAATGCAATGGTCATAATGAGCCACTAATTTTAGATCAATGTGTGTAGCCTAGGTAGATATAAACCTTTGGGATATTCCCATGAATCTCCTTTCATGAGAGGCAAGTCGTGAGACTAGCCTAGAACATTGGCATGTGCCAAAACACACATCAACAAAACTAGTTCTAGAAGGAGGGCATAAACCTAAAACTAAATTTTCAGAAAAAAAATTCAAACTTAAATACTTAGGATCATTTCCTATGCTTATGTAGTCTGAACCTAAACTAGAAAGTATATGGATACCAATGAGATCAAAGTTTGTAGGGGATGATTTCTAGTTGTTATAACTCACTAAACACAAAAATTTGAGGGTTAATAAAAGGAAACCAAAAAATGACAAATTCACTTATCTCATAGCTTATCTATAGTTTAAACTCCCTCTATCAACCCATTTGATGCCCCTCATAACCCATCTATGCCTTGTGAACATTCTAGGGCATACCCATGATTGGCCTAAGAATCCCAATAAAATTTTCCCAAAGCATACACATAATGGGATTCAAATAGGTGAAGAACATATTCAAGAATTCAAATATTCCTTAATCTAAAAATAAATTCAACATAAATATGTGGTGTGATGCCTATCACTTCCTAGAATGATTTAGAAACTATGTTCATCAATCATTTTAGGCTACCCATTGATTTGATAGTCTTATATCATCATTTTGTTTCTACTCATAGGGATCCAAATGAGAATATGTGTGTCTTAAATGTATGCTTCCATAAGAATTATCAATGTATCAAATACATGCACACTCAAATGGAAGAAAATACCATACAAACATATTTGACAGCTCTAGACTTAAGGATTTCCATTTTCCTTGGAAGAACCATAATAGCCCTCTTATCCTTGTATTTAGCCTAAAATGAGGTTTTAAACATTAAGAAATATATGGTTTCATAGGGATATGGAATTGGTATTTTTCCTTTAATGGGTCAACAACTTCTTAAATCCAAATCCTGATGGCCAACCATGTTTTTCATCACAATACATCATTGTTAAATATGATTCTAGGTGCCTTGTATACAAGCCCAAATCCAATCTAAAATCCAATTCATATGAAATTTATTCCTAGATGTCAGCCTTACATACCTCTAATTCATGTTTTTCCATAGTCAAATAATCAACAACTTGTTCCCATATGATATAATAATATTATTTATAGGCTTGACACTAATGATTATGAAACTTATACTAGCAACCAATACGTTATCCCATCATTTATAAATAATCAAACACCCATAAAAAAATTACATAACCAAACACACACTAATGTCCCTATATTTTTAAATGTTGTGCCATAGATGACAAACACCTTACCACAAGTGGGAAATACACATAATGCTAGTGTGAACTTAGAAGTAGCAAATTTATAGAAAATGGTATAGATGTTAACAAATGATATGGTCAATTTGCATAGAAAAGTTTATAAAAAACCCAAAAAAATGAAAATATCAAACCACCCAATAGAAAATTCAAATTCCAAATAACCAACATTTAATGTAACACAAGGCCAAACAAAAGAGGTATGCCTATCCTACTAGATAGTAATAATCAAAACAATAATAATAGTTAATCCAATGATAGTAAACTTGGATAATTTAGAATTAAAAACCTAGTGTAGGATACTCATTATGACTGACCATACTAAGATTGATTATGATAAGCTCATCTATGCCTCAAATATCTTTTAGAAAGATATGGACATCTTATAACTAGTTTGTTTACCTAACAACAATGTTAACCAAAGAAGAGGAGACCTTGGTACAACTCTAGGAAATTTATAAATTTTCATTATAGAGTGATAGTGAGCCTAAAGATAACCTACACTAGGTCCATACATTCAAATATTTTCAAAGAGGAAAAACTTACCATTTGAGGAATAAATTTCAAACTGTATTGACTACTTTTACACCTCCAAAGAATACTCAAGTTCCACCTGATGAAAAATTGAAAACAACCCATTTCCACCTAAAGGACCCCCATAATATTATTAACCAAAGAACATTCCTATTTCCTACCAACTAAAAAATTAGTAGAACAAAACAAACATGGGTGTAGTATTGTATATGATTTGAATAAAACTAAAGTTAACATCATGGTGTTTGAATTGGTCTAAATTTCCAATAAAAAAGACATGTTACTATTAGAATTATATACCACTAAAGGGAAATAAATTAATATGAAGACTAATGATCATTTTGTAATTTACAAGGATAATACTAAGACTCATCCTTTCCTCCTAATAGTCCATATTTTTGGTAAAAACTTGTAATTTTTTTGGGTTGATTCAAGTGCTTTTGTTTACATGATACCTTATGAATTTTTATAGAAGTTATGTTTGCTACTTTTAAATTAAAATAGGAAAATTTTTAGTTGATAAATTAGAGGTTAAGGTTGTAGATGAGTTGAACCACATCAATATGCATTTAGCCTCTAATCCAAGAGTGCAAAAATTTATTGACATTCATGTAATGGATATATTTGATGCTTATGGTATGCTTCTAAGTAGAGATTGGTATAAAATAGTAGATTATTACATGGAAATGCACTTCTATCATATGTGGATATGATGGTGAGTCATATCTAATTAAATCAAGATTTAATGTGAGATAAAGGTGACTCGCACGATCATACAGTATTAAAAAAATGAATTCTTTTATGAGGAGTCAGATCTTGGGGTTTATGCACTTGAGAAATAAGTAAAAGATTATAATAAGTTATCTATCAACATGTTATAAATACAATAAAATTTAGAATTTTAGGGGTTTTAGATCGATTAGATTCAGATGATTTCCTTTATGCTCTTGAGATAACTTCATTCTTCATTGCTTTCATAGTATTTATGTAAATTAACTGATCTAAGTGTAGACTAAGGTTTTAAATAACTCTTGTCAACATGGGGAATGGTTTAGTTAGGAATAATAAAACTTAATGAGAGTTATCTAAGGGAATGTAATGAGAATATTATCTCGCATGATGAGAAAATAATGATTGTAGACAACCCTATACTCACTTCTACAAATAAAGACTTAGTTAGAAGGTCTCTATTATCCTATAAATAGAGGGTATGCCCACATGGAATTGAAAAAATAAATGATGAATTCAATGTTGATATGACACCCACTAATCAAATTCTTCCACATACAATTGAAAATATTTTGTGGATACTAAAACTTGATGGTTCTAAATCTAAGAGCAGGTGTAGTATTGGTAAATAACTCATCAATGCCTAAGTAAAGTCATACTTGGATAAATTTAACCTACAATTTACTTTCACTAATAACATGGATGAGTATGAAACACTAGTTCACGGTCTCTTGTTCGCACTTAAGAATAAAGTCAATAGCCTCAATGTGTTGGGTGACTCTAAATTATTAGTTAAGTAGGTAAGAAGGTAGTATTATTATAATAAAAAGAATTTATCTAAATACCACCATTGATTATGTAACTTAATAGAGGATTTAAATGCATTCAACATTCAAACATTGCATCATAGAATAAATTACATGGTAGATGCATTGGCAATAGATACGAGTACTATGGAACCTATAGTTGACTCTAAGTTGAGAAGGTTATCAATGGAGTTAGTTTATAATAATTATATTATTTATGACACAAGAATTTATAGGTATTCAATGATTATAAAAATATCATAGACATCATCACCAATATGGATGTGTTTAAGATAGATTATAAATGAAGATGATAGATAACAATTTAAACTAGATGAGGAAGGGGTAATAAATTTGAAAATAAATAGTATACCAAAGGGCATGGTATCATTATAACAATTGTTTTACATGGATTACTAGGGTGATAAAAAAAATTAACCTCCAAAAAAGGTTTACTACACTTATATTATAATGTAGGCAATGTTAATGTATCAATGAACATGCTTTTGGGCATGATATGTAACAAAAAGGCAAAAATGAGTTTTTAAAGCCTTGAAAGACTTTAGAGATGTTATTGTATGTAGATATAAGGATTTAAAAGTATTAAACACATCTATTATCACACATACCATTCCTCTTAAGCAAAAATTTAGATCATTCTATCAGAGACAAAAGTTAGTGAATCCATTACTAGAACCACTAATATTCAAGGAAGTATAAAAGTTGATTCAATCAATGATAATATTCATTATTATGAAATTAATTTGGGTGGCAAAATTTGTATCAGTTATAAGGAAAAGTGGAGATATAAGGTTATGTCTTGAATTATACAACTTGAATAAATCCTCAAAGAAATAAAATTACTCACTGCTCTCACTATATTAAGTTTTATAAATAGTGAATGACTCTCAAATGATGTCATTCATAGAAAAGTATTTAGGGTATAATAAAATAGTGTTTAATTATGAGTACCATATCAATACAATGATTATTAAAAAGTGGGGTACATTCACATAGAAAAGGACTCCATTCTACCTAATTAATTTGAGTGACAATTTCCAACTTACCATGGATATTTCATCCAAGGATATTATTGACAAATACATATTCATATACATGGATGACTTAATTATTTTTTTAAATATTAAATAAGAACATGTGAATGAATTTAGATTATTTTTATAGAGGTGTGAAGATCATGGAATCTCCATGAACCTAAATAAGTGCATATTTGGGGTGATAAAGGGTAAGTTGCTTGGTTACATCATCTTAGAATGATGCATATCCATAAACCCTTAGAGAGTGGAATAAATTCCAAAAATTCCATTTTTTTATAGTATAAAATAGATGAAGTCATTCTTTGATAAGCTCAAACTCATTAGGAATTTAATTTTGGGATTTATAGGGATAGTCTAACTACTAAATGATATGTTAAATTAGGATGTTAAGATTGAATGGATATTTGAAGCACAAGTGACTTTTTATCAAATCAAGAAAGTAACTATAAATACACTAGTGCTAATAAATCCTAAATATAAATAACCTTATACATCTATTCATTCAACTCAAAACACTTTGGTGTTAATATCTTAACACATAATAAAGATTATAGAGATGAGGGACTTGTTTAAATCATGAGCTTGATTTTATAAAATGACGAACTAAGGTATTCAACTATTGATAAACAAGCTCTTGTATTAATTAAATTATTCAAAAAGTTTAGAGACTACATTCTCTAGATTAAGGTATTTTTATTTATGCCTAACCCAATAGTGGACATTATGTTAATGTAAAATGAGTTGGGTGAGCAAAGGGATAAGTGGATGACCATTCTCTAAGAGTTTGACCTAGAGATCGAACCAATAAACATTTTTCAAGGTTAAGGACTTAGTAAGGCCATTTATTAAGTAGACCTAAATATGGTCTACCAATAATACATAGTGAATGACATTACCAATGATGACTAGTACCAATACATAGTCTAATTATACTCAAAATGAGTGTTTAAAACACTTAAATTCCACTCAAATAAGATAACTACACCTAGAAATCATCAAAATCATGATTTTATTAGGTGTTATGTAGAAAATAAATCATCAAGGCATATATATTATATGTATAAACAAGAAAAATTACCTAAAGTACTTAGGTATTTCCATGTGAAATATGGAACTTGTCATTATTCAATAAATTCTACAACTCATCAAATACTTAGGGCAGAGTATTACTAGTTGCATGTTTTTAAATATACTCATGCTCATGTCATGAGATGTCATACTTGCCAAGTTATTATCCATAGAGAATGTACTCATGCCATGACACTAAATCTAGTTATTGTCATTTGAACGTTCATAAAATACATATTGGAAATTTTTAGAGTGATCATTTCAAATTCCTCCACAGGACACAAGTTCATTCTCATGGTAATTTATTATGATACCCATTAGACAATAGCTAAAGCATACAATAATTGTATAATTGATGTGGTAATAATTTTTTTATAATAACATATCATCACTAGGTTTGGGATGCCTACTAATTTGGTATGTGATAATGGTACTAATTTTTCATCTCTTCAATTTAATGAATGGTCCTATGAGAACTAGGTAATCCTAAAACTACCTTCTAGTTTTTATACGTAGGGTAATGGGGTAACATAATCAAATAATATATATATTTTTTAATTAAAATTATCTTGGAAAAGAACCCTAAGGACTGGAAAAAAGTTCTAAATTTTGCATTATTTTTTGATAGGACTAGGATAAAGTGAGCCTTAGTATCATCACTTTATCATATAATTTATTACCAGGACCCAATATTACCTATTAACCTGATAATCTAAACATTATATTTCATGATAGATTACCTAAAAATAGATGATAAGATAGAAACTTGATTACTCAACATGATTCAAATAGAATAAAAATGTGATGTAGCTCTACTTCATGTTAGTAAACACCAAGATATCAACAAATGATGGTTTAAGAAGTGAGTGAAAGTGAAATCCTTCAAAATCTTTGATTTGGTCCTCCTTTGGGATGAGGCTCGTAAAAAAGGGACAACATAGTAAGTTTAATTCTAATGGTTGGGTCCCTACTAAATATTTAAAATATTGGGCAAGAAATAATTACACCTAATTTATCTAACTGGTGAGGACATTCCATTGATTTGAAATGGATAATTCCTCAAACACTGCTTCTAGATTTAAATTAGCCTAGAAAGTTCATATAAATACTTTCTCTTTCCCTTTCCTACTTTTCTATTACTTTAGTTTTGATTTTCCTACTTTTCTCACTTTTCATTATTAGTTTATCTTCATTTCTTGTCTCTTTTGGTCTAAGCCATTTAATTTTGACCTTTAATTTCCCCTATTGGTAAAATAAATAAGAATATAATGCCTCTACATAGGTAGATCAAATGATGCTACATTATATAAGTAATATGAGTAGTTTGTAGCCTTAGATTTTGTTTTTGAATCAATTTTTAAATCTTAGACTATTATGTGTACTATGAATTTATTTGAGTTGGTTTAAGTTAGGGTAAAACTATCTATTTAATGAAGACATTCTCTCAAAACTAAGAACAAAAATCACATCTTAATGGTTTTTTGGATAGGTGTCCAGTTTTACCCTTAGGGATTCATGACATGGACTAACCACCTCTCATGGGTACTTATTTGGTGTTTTTATTAGGGTTAAAAGGTCAATATTTTGGTGTAACAACAAATGTGACTTCGAATAAGCGGTATTAGAAATGTGGTCATGGCTTTGAATGCCCTTAGGTAACATTGAGGGGGAGATTATTGGATGGGTTTCTAGTGTCTCTGTTATAGATTCATGACATGGACTAACCCCCTCCCATGGTTAATTATTAGTCATTTGTATTAGGCGTTATAAGGTCAATATTTTGGCATAATGAAAAATATGGCTTCCAATAGATTTCTAGGTTTGCTTGGATAAACCTACTATGGTGAAGATTTAGGATGAAAAATCTATAGTTATACATTTTACTTTATATGGCGGTCCCCAACCCAAAAGTGTGATTCTAAAGAAGAAGTATAAAAGATAAATCAATACAATAAAATAAAATAAAATTCAATATCTTCAAAACTCACTTTTGGGTGATTCAAGTAATCTTTATCAGGGTTATGGACACCTAGTCACTAGTAGAGGAAGGCCTTGAATGAGATCCAATACATTTATGTAATGGATATAGATTCCTATATAATAATGGATAAATGTCAAAGCAATCAATACCATGTTAATATTCACTTACATAATTATTAGATCCATAGTAGCTAGCCCTTATATATTCTAATAATTGGTCAAGGAGAATGTTTTATTTGGTCTTATAGTTCATCCCATCTTCTCATCTCTTGAATACATTCATGTTCCATGAATAGTATCCAATAGATATCCTAGGTTCATAAACATGTTTTTACCATTTCAAAATAATTAGGAGTATTTTCTAGTAGAGTTTCCATTTGTTGTTTCTTGGACAATATGCCCTAATTATTCCAGCAATCAGGGAACCTCTTTCTTGCCTTTTTCTCTACATGTGATTACATTCATGACTCATTGGTATCACCACCTAAAATCTACCTTGGTTTTCCATTTTTTTTTATGAACTTGGATCCAAAACCGTAAGTATTAGAAAGACCACATCTGTGTGAGTTAACTTTGTATTTTATACTTAGAAAAAAACATAGTTTTGACATCCCAATTTGCATTTGAAGCATGTATATCCTTGTTGTCTTAGCTCTCTTATAATTATCTAAGAATTAATTTATATTTACTTTCACTTTTGGATCTTAAAATATATCCCATTATGATGACCAAGTTTAAAAAGTAAAGTTTCAAATATAATACTTGGGTTGGAAGTAGAGTCTTAGTGTACTTCTACTTGTGTGGCATTCTTGCCTACTTTCTATTTTATCTCTATAAAGATAATTTAGGGGGAAAATTTTTATT
The DNA here is from genome assembly GCA_037957365.1 of Torreya grandis. Classification (NCBI taxonomy): domain Eukaryota; kingdom Viridiplantae; phylum Streptophyta; class Pinopsida; order Cupressales; family Taxaceae; genus Torreya; species Torreya grandis. The sequence goes on from JARHVA010004304.1 coordinate 764,955, forward strand.
TCCATTCCTATTGGACCCTTATAGCATATCCCATCCTATCTAACCCACTCATGTAGATAAGTTTCATATTTTACTCTTTGAATGAAAATGCATTTTTGAAGAACTCATCCAACTTGTGGGGTCTTTCAAACAGGCATTCCCTACATTTCTTGGGTCTATAATTTTTACTTGGGGGTCATTTTGGTTTCCATGACATCTCATACTCTATAACCTACTCCATCTTATCCACTAGGCTCAATTGATAAGTTTTGTTTTTGATCTCCTCCCAGAAATAACTCCTAGATCCATGTTTTATACTTTTAAATATTGCTTAGTTTAGTGAAAAAAGTATCAAGATCTTTAAATATAACTAATTATTTATGACTCAAAAATTTATAAGTCTATATATAAAATTAGGTTTAAAAACTTTGATTATGTCTACCTAATCCAAAACTAACTTTTACTTGCCTAACCATAATTTTTTCCTACCCAGGTCTTATTTATAAATATCCAGGTCTTCAAGACCTAATCAGACTTAGCAATCTTGATTAGGTATTGAAGGTTTTTTAACATACATTTGTAATCAAACTTAGTAGTCAAATTTATATCTACATATAGGGTTCAATAAATTTCATTTTATAATTAGATTTATAACTTTGAAGAGGTCTAGTAGTCAAGACTGGGGGGTATCCTTAGTTTTTTTGGGGATTTAAATCTGAACTAGGATGGGCTTTATTTTAATTTTGATTAGTGTAAATTAGGGAACCAAATATTTATTAGGTCAAGGCCTTGTTGCCTTTTTTATTCAGATATGGATCCCTATTTAGGTTAAGTCCATCCCTAATAATTCTTTCAATGATAATCGGGGCCCCAATCTCATACTAGGTCACCAAGGATCTTAGCACCCCATTCTTAGTTATAAGAGGGTTTTTGATACCCCAAAACCTCTATCATAACTATTATGGTATTTACCCACCCCACCCAATACCTTGAGCAGTGCCATTAGTTATTTTGAATCTCTAATCATCATAAAATTTCTTGAAGCCATAATCAGGGGTTATGGGCTAGATTTATTATTTCAATTGCAATGGCTTCATTATTGGCATGATGTTAGGATTTATAGGTGTTACTCCAATGACAAGCCACCAAATCTATTTATTCGAGGTTCTTTCCTTGTAGAAGGGGTTGGTTAACATTCGGTAATTACTATTATTTTTCAAAACATATAATGTAGGGGCATATTATAATGACCCCAAATTTGTTTCAATTTTGTCTTTAGGTAGTTTATTAAGTGTCTCATAGGTGTTATAAGTCTTGATTAGTTATAAGGTGGAGTCTAGGTACTCTTAAGATGCATAGAATTTGAATTCTTGCTTTTCCCACTAAAAAACCTTTTTTAAAATTTTGAATATTATCAAGCCTTTTTAAGGACTATTATATGTTTTTTAGGGTATTCAGATATTAAAAAACATATCTAAGGGGTTTTTAAGACTATATTAGGTCGATAAAATGATATTTTTACCTTTTTTCATGGTTCTAGCTACTTGATATTGTGTAAAATCATGAATGATATAATGTAACTAAAGGAAAGGAACCAAGAATTAGTTATGTATCTTTATAGGGAATATAGGAGTTATCTTTGGTTTTGTAACCTATAATTACATTTGAGGTGGAAGGTGAATAATTATGGAAATAAAACTTTTTGAGAAAAGAATGTATGTCATATATGATTTTTGTGTAATTGAGTTTGCATGAGAGAACAGAGTACAAAATGTGCTTAGATAACTAGGGTGGTGAGTAGCATTATTTCATGTTTGGTTAATATTTTTTTTGAAATAATTTACATTCTCTAATATGATACAAGTAACACATTTAATAGAAATCAAGTCACATTAAAGAAGATAGCCAAGTCTCTTAAAGAAGAAATGCATGTACACAACTTTGATCAAGTAATAATCTGAGTATTTGATCCTTTCCTCATTTGAGTTACATGGAGGATACGAAATGAAAAATTTATTAATATTTAAGAGAAATATTCCTACAACATACATATGGACAAGATATTGTGAGTTCACTTTGATAATTGTTATTACTCATTAAAAGCGCACAATCCATAAAACTAGAATTTTGTACACTATCATAGTTAGCATTGAGTCTTGTTTTGATTAAAAATATATGGTAATGAGTTTTAAATGGTAAATATAAATGGAAACCAATATAATATAGGTTATATATTCTTTGATGTGGAAAACCTAGAAACCATATATACCCCTGTTTCTAAATGGTAGAATACAGTGTGAAAGGACTAAGTTTTATGGTTTGTGCATGATATGGGAGTTATAAAGACTTTAAAATTCAATTAAAAATATTTTAATAATGATATAAAGACTTAATAGAATCATTATATCATATTTAAACTCTTGGTTGAATGTTTTATTCAATTTTCTTCAGTCTCAGCCTACATAGGGGCCTTAAACCCTGACTATTAGGGTTTTGACTATAGAGAGAGAATCAAAACATAAAAATACATAAAAACTTGTAATCCAATGTGTCTTATCATATTTTAATATAATAAAGTGGTTTCATACCTATACCATCTATATTTTTTACTGTAATACACTATAGGTAGTCAATTAGTCTAAGAGATCTAGTGAGAAAGAGGCTAAAGAAGGAAATTAAATTTTGGTGAAGAGTTAAGGTTTAAAATTGATTGAAAGGAAATATTAGTCAAAAGGGTTGTCAAATATAGTTTTTTTATGATCAAATTCTCTCTATAATGGTCAAACTTTGGATCTTTATGCACTTAGAGGGTTAATTAGAGTGTTAGGTAAGCCTAGAGGTACAAGATTTTGGAAAGGAACCTAGAACAAGTTTTTATGTGAAGTAATGCCATGGAAAAGGGTTCTCAAAAATATATTTATTTTTCCTTGAAGTGTATATTCATAGAATAAAAAAATATATTTTACCTAAAATAGGGTTATAAGCCAAAATAAAGGCTGGAGAGAAATTTGAGAAAAGACAAAAGAGAGAGGGGTTCAAAAGTTGGAATTATGTTGAATGAGTGGGATAAGGAGTCTTGAGGTGTTTTATAAAATATTGAGAAAGTTTAGTTGATAAGTCATTTGATAAATATCTTGAACACTTTCAAGTTTATAGAAAGCTCTACATCATTTCGGTATCATAGAATAAGGCTGGTTACAGGATAGATTAGGAATACTAATGAGATAGAATGGTAGATTAGAGACCAAGAAAACCTAATATAGCTTAGACAATGCATCAGAATATGGAAAATATGGTCATAGAGATGATTAATAATGAGGTAAGAATAGAATTTATGGAGATAGCCTAAAGAAGAAGGGTTACAGTGAAAGTGACAATGATAGAGAAGAATAAGCTCCTAGAGTAGAAGAGGAAGAAGAAAGAGAATATATAGTGTAGGAAACATTGATTAAAGACATGAAAAAAATGGGCTCAAAACCAAATTTGGATGTGCCAATATATGAAGTAAATCTCAATGTGGATGAATTGGAGGATTGGATAACAACCATGGACAAATATTTTGAGTATGAAGAGGTGGATGACACCAAGAAAGTCAAATTTGTAGTGACAATATTTAAAGGACATGCTTCTTTGTGGTGGGATATAATCTAGGAAGAGAGAAGGAAAAGAGGTAAGGAAAAGATCCAATAATTGTATAGGATGGTGATAAAGATGAAGGGAAAGTTCATTCCCAAGAACTACCACACACATTTGTTTAAGATATTGAAAAATCTCAAACAAAAGGAGCATTCAGTGAGAATAGTATACAAAATAATTTCATAGGTTGACTATTAGAATAATCCATGTAGAATAGGATGATGAAAATTTAGAAAGCTACATAAATGACCTTAAGTTTTCTATTCAAGATGAGATCATTATTTTGACTTTGAAAATAGTATAAGAAGCTTATCAAGAAGCCTTGAGAGCTAAGGAAGATTTGACAAGAAATTACACATAGCATACAAGAGGAAGAGTCAATAAAATGAGAGGAAGAGGAGAGTATGAAATAAATAATGCATATTAAATATATGATGAAGGTGAAATAAGTGCACAAAGGCATGAGACATAACCAAGAGGTGGTTATAGGGGCATGAGGACATACTAAAGATGTGGAGATACATCTAAAGGAAGAAGGACTAAAGGATTCATAAGAAAGTGATTCAAATACAAAATATATGAAATTCATATCTATTGGGAGTATCTAGAGGATAAATAAGAAAGAAATCATAGAAATGAGAGTATAAATTAAATGGTGCAACCTACAGAGGAAGAAAGTGTTAGATCTACTTCACATTTTGAAGAACCTAAATAAGGTGAGTCATTCTTGATAAGGAAGACATTGCTAAAGCCACCAAAGGAGAAAGAACCTTATAAATAGAATACATTATTCAAAACAACATGTAAGTCCAATGGTAAATGTCTTAATATGATTATAGATTTAGGGAGCAATGTCAATTTGTTTTCTAATGAAATGGTAAGTAAGCTTGTCCTCAAAATATTACCATACCCTACAACTTATAATTTTTTTGGGATTTAGAAGGGTCATCATGTGATTTAAAATGAATAATGTTTAGTGGATTTTTATATTGGTACCTATAGAGATAAGTTCATGTGGGATATCATCCCAATGGATGTTTGTCATATACTATTAGGAAGGCCTTGGAAGTTTGATAAATCAATTATTCATGATGGAGTGAAGAACCATTACTCATTTAAACATAAGGGAAATAAGCACACATTAATGCCTTTGAAGGAGGATGATCACATTATTCATGTCTATTATAAATTATTGTTTATATGTAACAAGGAGTTGGTACAACAAGATGAAGATACAAATATGGATAAATAACCTAAGGATATTGTGGTAGCCCAAGGTGAGATGGTTGTGCATTTTCTAAGTAATTTTTTTTTAAGTGAGTATGTAAATGAGTTGTTTACAATTTTATCCCAACATTTGATAATGATTTAACGTTGTGATTTCATAGAAAGAGTAGTAGACAAACTCAAATGCTTGAGGGAGAGTATTGAACAAGGGAGGAATGTCAATGAGTTGAGTAACATGCAGTAGGTATATAAATAAAAATAAAGTGACCTAAAAAACAATCCTAAAAGGATGAAAAATCAAGGTAATGAGATGTTGAAAAATAAAATGGAGTCCTAGTATATGCAGTAAATAGGGGCAGTTATGATGGTGATATACAATATCAAACCAAGCATTTATACAAGCATGTGGCAGGCAATGACCAAAAAGATGATATACATGAGATGAAGTGGATAAAACAAGAATAATGGATGAAGGAAAAATATTACATATTTTTCCATTAGTTGATCATGGAAATAAGGATATGGTGTATCAGTTTGCAAGAGTAAAAGAGTGGTACACACCTTCAAAGCAAGAAGTAGATAACATTAGATTTATTTTTCTTAACAATTTTATTGCATGTGTAGGTATACCATTTAAGAAGATCAACTAGATAATGAATAATTATGGGACCCGATAACATGTTTAACTCTATGAGAGGAAAGTAGAAAAAGATACCTTCTATAAGAATGTTCATTTCACTCAAATAGGAGCATACACCAAGTACCCATGGCAAACATTTCTCAACTTGGTAGTATGATGCAAGGGCATCCTATAAGGACCCAAAACTTGATTAAATTTTGTCCTTAGGTATTATATTAAGTGTATAATATGTTTTATATGTCTTGAGTAGTCATAAGGTTGAGTCTAGGTAGTCCTAAGATGCATATAATTTGAATATTGGCTTTTCCTACCAAAAATACTCTTTTGAAATTTTGAATATTGTCAAGCCTTTTTAAGGGATATTATATGTTTTTGAGGGTAGTAATATATTTAAAAACATTTTTAATGGGTTTTAAAGACTATGTTATGTCCATAAAATGATCTTTTAATCTTTTGTCATGGTTATGGCTGCTTGATATTGTGTAAAATCAAGAATGATGCAATGCAACCAAAGGAATGGAACCAAGAATTACTTATGTATCTTTGTAGGGAATATAGGAGTCAATTTTGGTTTTTTAATATCTCATTAAATTTGATGTGGATGATGAATAATGATGGAAATAAAACTTGCAAAGAAAAGAATGTCTGTGATATATGATTTCTATGTGTAATTGAGTTTGCATGAGAGAATAGAGTACAAAATGTGCTTGGAAAACTAACATGATGAGTAATATTGTTTAATGTTTCGATAGTATTATTTGTAATCATGTTATTTTATCTAATATAATACAAGTAACACAAATTAAGTAGAAATAAAGTCACTTTTAAGAAGATAGCCAAGTCTGCTAAATAAGAAATGCATGCACACAACTTTATTCAAGTAATAATATGAGTATTTGATCCTTTCCTCATTTAATGTATATGGAGGGTCAAAAAAATAACATGTATTAAGATTTAATATAAAAAATTTTACAACATACATATTTACAAGAGTTTATAAGTTCACTTTGATCATTGTCATTACTCATTGAAATCCTAAAGTCCACAAAACTAGAATTTTATACACTATCATAGTTGGAATTGATTATTTTTTTGATTAAAAATAGATTGGAATGTGTTTATAATGGTAAAAATATATTTTGACCAATCTGATATAGGTTATATATTATTTTGATGTGGGAATCCTAGAAACCATGCATACCCCTATTTCTAAATGGTAGAGTACAACATTAAAGGACTAAGTTTTTTGGTTTGTGCATGATCTAGGAGTTATAAAGACTTGACCATTTAATAAAAAAAAAGTTTTAATAATGATATATAGACATAATACAATTAGTATATCATCTTTAAATTCTTGGCTGTATGTTTTATTCAATTTTCTTCAGTCTTGGCCTATACAGGTGCCTAAAACCCTGACTATTAGGGTTTTAACCATAGAGAGATTCAACCCTTAAAAATTCATAAGAAATTTTAATACAATTTTTATTAGGGTATTTAAATATAATAAATTTGTTTTATACATGTACCCTCTATATTCTATATTGTACTATACTATAGGGAGTTAACTAGCCTAAGAGAATTAGTGAGAAAGAGGCTAAAGAAAGAAGTTGGAATTTAGTGAAGAGTTAATGTATGAAATTTATTTAAAATTAATAATGGAAAAAAGTGTGGTCATATATAGTTTTTTGGGTCAAAGTGTCTCCATAATGGTCAAACCTTGGATCTTTGTGCATTTAGAGGGGTAATTGGAGTGTCAGGTAAGCCTAGACGCATGATATTTTAAAAAGGAACCTAACCCAAGTTTTTGTGTGAAGTAATGGCATGGAAAAGGGTTTTAAAATATAGATTTATTTTTATTTTAATTGTTTTTTATATAATATAACAAGATATTTCCCCCAAAATAGAGCTACAAGCTAAGATAAAGGCTAGAGAGAGAAATTTGAGAAAAGACAAAAGGGAGAGATGGGTTCAAAAGTTGGAATTGTGTTAAATGAGTGGGATAAGGAGTCTTGAGGTGTTTTATAAAATATTGAGAAATCTTAGATGATCATTCATTTGATAAAGATCTTAAACACTTGCAAGCTAATAAAAAGCTATGCATCAACAACCATCTTGTAATAGTTCTAGGATAAAAGTAGAGGTAGTTAGTAGTTTTTCATTATGGAGATTAATAGGTTCCCCTCATGGATATAATTAAACATTGTATGTTGTGCCCTTTGAGTCCTGTATTTTTTTCTCCACCTCAGAATGAAGAGGATGTGGTGTTGTATGTCTTATTAAGTGAAGATCTCTTGCTCTTTGGTATTTATATTCTCTTATCTTGTAGTTTTAATTATTATTTCCATTATAGAAATTAATTAATTCCTTATACTCCTTTAATATTATATGATGTCTAAGGATTTAAGATATTTTATGCAATTATAAGATAATAGTTTAACAACCTTGATGCATCACCTTAGTTAGTCTATTTTGATTTCCATTTCTCTTGGATCCCTTTTAACACCCTAAAATCAAAATGAAGAGCCAAATTATAAAATATAAAAGGTTGATTTATAAACCACATTTGGTCCCATACCTTTAAATCCTCCCATATAAGGTTGTCTATCCTGAAGTGAGAGTTTTAGGCATCAATAGTTTTTTTCTTTTCTGGCATGCCCAGTAGGACTAGATCTTCTAGTCTACCTAAATAGAAGTTTTATTTTATCATCCAAACACCAAATACAATGTCAAAAACAATAAAGAATACAAACCTACTAACACTACCTCTAGGAGCTCCAACTCACTCGAAGATTATAGGGTTTAAAGCCACTCAATAATAAAAAATTGATTTTCCAAGCCTACCAAAGAAATTTGTATCATGGAATAGAAAAATCCCAATTATCCCTTCAATGCCCCTAGCTATATGGGACCACATTCCTACAAATTACTTAAAGGTCCTCCTTAAATTCTTAGGAGAAGATTTCAAGACCATAGTAGAACATCTCCAAGATGTTGTAAATTTGTACACTGTACACTATTTCAATGTGCAAAACATAGCCTTAAGAATACTAGACACTTCCTTTAAGGGGAAAGATCTTGATTGGTACTAATCCTTGTTTCCCAATTCCATAACCATTAAAATAAATTAGGCAATATATTCTCTAAGTGATTCAATGAGAAGGTAGACTAATCACCCCTCCTATAATAACTAATGACTATCAAGAGGGCCTTGCAACAAGCCATAATTGATTTTAATTTCAAGTTTGAGAAGACTTGGTAAAGGATTTTTATAGCTACTCAGGAATCCATGGGTATGGCCATCATTTTATATCTCAAGGCCTTCAACTTAGATATTGTTGGCATGATCCAATCACTTGGAGGTCAGACACTACTAGATGCTTATGATCTAATAGTAAGGGAAAACAAATAATTTAATAGATGTGGGAAATATTCCTCCTTGGTCATCAATGCTAATGTTCCTAGAGATATCAATGCTACCACAATAATAAGTCCCAAGTACCTCAGGATCACTACCTTCTATGTACATGTATCTAGCCACTTAAGCAAACAAATCTATTTCATCCTCACTAGTCGTAGAGATGAATGATATGAAGAGTATTTTATGAAACTTCTCTAATGAGATAATAAATCTCAAAAGGTATTAGCCTATGTCTCTAAATCCCCCTTGCTATAACTACCATTAAAAGAGAGAACCATAATAGCAAAACCAATATTAAAAGAGGCAAAGGCTAAATCACCAAGCACCAAATAATCAAACATGGCCCATATATCAAATGGTTGTAGTCCCTAATCTCTTACACATAGTATTACCATATGTAAATAGATATCTAATAGATGGCCAAAACAACTTGGTAGATGACTCTAATTCATGGTGTTTCCCTGCAATGATGCTCATGGACCTTAAAATTTCCAAAGGGCCAATTTATAGTAGAAGGCTATCGAACATCAATGATAAGGGAACACACCTAATTTACCCTATAGATACCAATCTCTAGGGATCAAGAACGCAATCTCAATGGCACAAATGCAAGGAATGTCCCTTGAATAAGAAGAAGAAATATTCCTAGAACACACACTTTTATCCTAGGTAGAATATGAAGATGCAGTCTATGTAGGCAAAGTTCCTATGTATAGAGCTCCATAATTGCAATTAGATTACTATACACACTCTAAGAAAATATTAGCTAAGATCCCTAAGGCACTGTAAGGCCCAAAGTGACTTTTGATAAAATTATAACACCTTATCCTCCACCTTCAATGTATTCAAAGTTGAGAAAAATAGTTTAGAACAAGGAAAATGACATTGAGGCTCCACTCACAAGGTCATACAATGTGGTAGAGTAGCTAAAAAAGGTTCTTACCAATTTTTACCTCTGGTACATCCTATCCATCCCCAAGTAGAAGTCTCTACTAAAATAGGCTTTAGAGGAATGAGAAAATCCCACACCAAGACAACCAACCATATACCCTCCATGGAAAAAGGGAAAGAAGACTAGGATGAGTGCATAACCCTAGATATCGTCTACATTCATCAATTCCAAATAAGGAGTAATTAAAAAAAAACCCACCCTATTCTACTTAACACTTATTATGGGTAAAAATTATTACACAACTCCATGATCAATTTTAGTGCAAGTACAATGGCGATGCCCAAATAGATAACAAATGTATTACAATTTCACTATGAACCCTCAAATAAGGGAGTAATGAAATTGTATGGAAAGAAGGTCAGACCTTAGGGATCATTAAGGATCTTCCCCTCACATTATAATCTTGTCCCACCATTACTATGTCATAAGAATTTATAGTGATAGACATACCTCCCATATTTGGGTTATGCCTATAAAGAGATTTTACCACCAAGATAGGTGGGTACCTATCATTGGACTAGTCCCATTTGATTTTGAGGACCAAATATGGTTCAAAATTAAAGGTGTTGTCTAAGACACTAAATTTATAACACATATCAAAGGAGGTGATGATAAAGTTTGAATTAATGCATAATCTTTCTCTAAGATAGAGATGTACCATGTAGAGATGCTCAAATAGGAAAAGTGGTAGACACCAAAATCATAGAGGAAAAATTACTTATCAATGAATTCATTGAGAGTAATCCATTCATGAAATTTGACACCACTAGCCTTGGAACCTACATAATCCATGATGAATACCTAATCATTATTGAGGTTATAAAGAGGTAGGAGGATCATAGAAGAGGACATGAAAGTGAATTTGAATTTTGGACTCTACATTTTGATGGTTTAAAATTCATGATCAGCTTTGGGATAGACATCTAATTAGTGTCTCCATTTGGTAAATAAACCCTTTAAACCTTTCAATTTTATTTTACCTACACAAACAATGAATTTTAATATGAAGTGATAGTCCACAGCCTCAACTTTGTTGAGTGAATGGCCATAAAGAAGCTAAGACTATTCAGTGATTCTAAATTAGTGGTGTGATATGTTATAGGGGTTACAGATAAGAAGAAAATATGCATAAGGTCATACTACCACTAGATATGGGATTTAATTGAGACATTTGATGCTTTCAATTTTAAAATGTAGAGGTAGACTGAATGGTGACAATTGGCTCCCAAATCGACCTAGTAATAAACTTGTTCACCAATACGTAAGTAGTGTGGGTGATCATCAGACCTACCATTCTTGATAATGAATATAATTGGCAAGTATTTGAAAATGATGCATAAATCACCATGTTCCTTCAACAATCATGCAAATTTGTGGATCATTTATAGCCAAAGATTAAAGAGGCATATGGAGACCAAATCATGCAATTAAAAACCAACAAACTACCGAACAAGTTCATCACCTTAGAAAATTATTTGATTCTAATGATGATAGGAATGACAAATGAAATTTTGTCATAAATAAAAGTGACTATTTTGAACTTGATGTCAGAGGTGGGAAAAAGCTAAAGGTGGGAAAAGAGTTTCCCCAAAAGGATAACTAGTGGTCAGTTTCCTTCTGAAATAAGTATGAAGGATTCATTGCATAGACCTATGATGACTTTAAGGGTATGATCATGATGTCATTCAACACACCATAGAATTAGTAGAGGGATCCAAAATTATTTGGTAGAAGCAAAGGATAGTAAACCAAAAAAATGAATCCCTCATGGCTTAGGAATTGAGGAAACTAATTAACCTAAATATCATATACCCAATCAAACATTTGAATTGGATATGTAATTTACTTCTTGTATAGAATAGGAGTAGAGAGATTTGAAAATGCATGGGCTTTTGGGACTTGAATAAGGCTTCCTTGAAACATCACTACCCTCTTACCTATATGGAATATATCTTCTATATAGTGATAGGTATGGAAATGTTTTCTCTATTGGATGGATTCTCTAGATATAATTAGGTATGGGTAAATAAGGAGAATCAACACAAAACTATTTTCATGATAAAATGGGGAATTTTCATGTATGTGATGATGCCTTTTGACCTTTCTAATTTTGGGGATACATTATAGTGAGCTATGGATGTGGATTTTAAGGAACTAATAAATAAGATCATCCTTATGTATCTGGATGATCTCACCATGTTTTTAAATAAGGAGTACCACTTTGATCATTTGGAGAAGGTTTTCCAAAGTTTCCAATAAGTTAGGGTTCCTGTTAAACCCAAAAAATGTGTCTTCTAAGTCCCAAAAGGTAAGTTCATTGAGAATGTAGTATCTAAAGAAGGGATCATCATCAATCAAGAAAGACTACAAGCCATTAAAGACTTAGCTCTACCAGTGAACAAGAAATGGGTCTAGTCTTTCCTTGGGAAGATTACCTTTATTAGTAGATTCATATCTAACTTCATAGGTTAGTAAACCAATCATGTTGATGTTGAAGAAGGACCATGCCTTCAAATGGACACCTAAATGGAGAACATCATTTAATAAAATCAAGGATGTGATATCCACAATGCCTTTACTAGTCAACCCTAACTTTTCTAAGGATTTCATAATGTATGTTTATGGGACTAAACATAGCCTAGTGGCTATGTTAACTCAAAAATAAGAGGAAGGAGGAAATGATCACCCAATCATGTTTTAATCAATAAAATTACATGGGTATGAAGTCAAATACAAATCTGTAAATAAAAAATATTTTTCCATTGTCAAGGGCCTTAAAAAGTTTAGGACCTTTTGGTGGGCAACAAAATAATTGTGTATGTGGCACACTCTAGCATCCATGAATACATAATCAAAGGAAAAATCATAGAGAAACACACCAATTATATCAACAAAATCCTAGAGTATGATATCAAAGCTATGTTAACTAAGGTGATTAGAGGGAGAGTAATCTATGAATACTTAGCCCAATGTGTAGATGTCTTGCAAGAGGAACAAGACACACTAGAGGTGGTTTTGTTTTAAAAATATGAGATTAGTGTGTCCTGGTTTGTTAACTAGATATATTACATGCAAACCATTCAATATCCTAATGGTCTCCCCATACATAAAAGGCATTTATAATGATTATAAGGGGATATTTATGCATTAGTCTAAGGAGTCTTATTCAAAATAAACTTTGATGAGGATTTTCTTCGATGTGTTGAAAAACACAAAAGTTGAGAAAATCCTCCAAGATATGTATTTCTCCCCCTAAGTGGCCACTTATTAGTAAAAACCACCATGATGAAGATCATGTGTATAGGATACTAATGGCTGACCATGTTTGTGGACTACCATCAAGAAGTCAAAAAATGCCAAAAATGCTAGTTTTTTTAAGGAAGAGGAAAAACTTAGCCATGCCTTTGAACCTAATTATGATTGATGGACCCTTCAGATAGTGGGGTTTATATTTCATTGGAATGATCAATCTTATCTCTAGTACTGATCATAAGTGGATACTTATGGCCACTTATTATTTCACTAGGTGGATCGAAGTAGCCCCTTTGAGAGAGGCAATCGAGAATATGATCCTCAGATTCTTGGAAGAGCTTGTAGCAAGATTCAACCCAAAAAAGATGATCATCTTTAATAATTTAAAATCCTTCCTTAGGTCTAATATTTTTGATTTCACACTTCAAAATGGTATCTTCTTAAAGACTTCATCTAATTACTACCTGCAAAGGAATGTATTGAAAAAGTTAAAAATTAAGAACCTTATAAGGATAATCAAAAGGATGGGTGATAACCAAAAATGTGAGTGGTGTACAAATATAAAAATATCCCTATGGGTGAACCTCATCACTCCCAACTAGATCCTACATACTTCCCCATATGAAGTTGTGTATGAGAAGGAGGTAGTCATGCCTGTATCATTAGAAATCCCCACTATATATATTTTGAAAGATGTTAAGATTATGGAAAATGGAGTGATGAAGGTTAGGCTCACATATCTACTTAGCCTCCAAGAATAAAGAGAGTAGGAAAACAATGCAAAAATCACCTAGCATCAAGTGGTGGTTTGATAAGGAAACACCATACCCAAGATTTAAACCTAAGGATTTGGTTCTCAAGTATGATCAAAGGGCTACAAAGTTGTGCCAACATGTGAAGTTTTATTATTTATGGAAAGGGCCATTTTGCATCATCAAAAATAGATAGGGAAATGATTTTGAGTTAGAATATGAAGAGATAAATGCATTGGCTATCCCTATTAGTGGATCAACTTGAAACATTTTAGTTAGCTTACCTTTCTCCCCCTTTATACATAGTTATTTTCCCCTTTCTCTTATGTGTTTCCCTTGTTGCTTATGTGTTTCCTTTAGCCTATTTCCTTTTTCATTATTATTTCCTTTAAATAAGTGTAACTATCATAAGTGGATCCTCTCATTTCCATGTGTTCTTAGCCTAGCTCTCCTAAATTTTAAAACATTCCCTCAAAGATGTTTATCTACTCACCTCTCCTATAATTAATTTTAGATGATCTATATTTCATGATTACCCATAAGGATCACTACAAATATCTTGTGAGTTGCTCCTTGAGCATGTGTGTTGCCCTTAATATTTATGGAGCACCCTAAATTCAAACTTTTCCATGATGATTGTGCCCAAGAGCATCAGTGTATAGATACCCCTCTCCTCATCTAGATAAACACTTAGATGCATTGAGATTTTTGAGAGTATTGAGAAATTGAGCAATGTATAAAGATTACAGAGAATCGAACCAAGAATTATGAGATCTTTTGATTAGAATTTGTTAACCTAGTATCTTATATGTGACAAAGAGTGACTTTGAAGAAGAATTCTTGAGATGGAGACTTCTATATCTTTGTCAGAAAGTGATAAGAATCTAAGAAAATATATAACTCATGGGTCTAATAGATAATAAAATGTTCCCCATTAATATGTAGTGATCAAAACCTATGCTTCCACCCCTACTTAAGTAAAGGAGAAAGTGTCAAATGTCAAGACAATGTCGAAAAGGCAATATATAGACTAAGTGTTAGTCACTAATTTTCTGGATGATATCTTTGATCCCAAGCTAGATAAGAGTCCTAATATTTTAAAAAAAGGTTCTCACATGTGAATAATTGAGAATATTTAGAAGAAAAAATACAACTAATTTAGATGTAGAATGTGGAACTACACATTGGCCTAATTCATGCTTCCCTATGTTCACCCATGCCTATAAATTGTCACCCTCTATGTAAAGAGGTATGATTCCAACATTGGTGTAATTTTGGAAAACACACATTTGAGGGTGAAAATTAGTTTAGATGCCATAAAGGAGATTCTTTAGCTCTTAAGTGACTGTAAGGCCAAAATTTGTAGCATGGAGAGCCTTTAAGATGTCTAGGACTCCTAGTTCCATGCTAAATAACATTTCCTCAACTTCCTCCTTATATGTAGCTACACAAAAGTGCCTCCTCTACCCATACCCTTAGAAATATTTCCCATGAAGTACCTAAAGGATTCCATATCCATGTTTTCTTTCATCTTTAATAAAGACTCAGATGCTAATGTCACTAATTTTCAGTTAGGGGCACTCTTCTTCCTGACTATGGTGAAGAAGGGTGAGGTATAGAAGATGGATTTTGTAGAATACATCACCACCACCATGAAGAAAAAGATATAAGGGAAACTCTCAATATTCCTCATTTTTATTTCATCTCATTTTATTCCATTACTCCCAGTTCTTATTTGCTTGCCTCAACCTCAACTCCTTTAAGATAGATTTTCCCTAACATGGTGACCCTAGTCATAGTATGAACCCATGTATTATCAATCACATAGGACTATCATAATTTCTTAAAGAACTTTATATCTCTAGTCCTCATCAACCTTAGTTGAGAGTCCATTATATACAAGATGATAAACTCATAGCAATAATGGCTTATTAGCAATAAGGTTTTGATCAACTAGTTATTTGGAGGCTATTTTACCTTCATTCGATCATATGGATTCAAGGGTAAGCCATTTTATCTCCTAAACTTATTAATAGATGGAACTTTGGACATAGAGTTTTCCCACCAACTTGATGTAGTGGACTCCATGTATGGCAGAGGGAAGAAGAAGAAGGGCTTATATGATATCCCTTTCACAAGGGGATGCATCATGGTGGTAAAAAGGTATCAAGAATGCTTTCTCACATCTAAACTAAAATATATTGGCCTTAACCTAATAAATGATAGAAGGATCTATGATCTAGTCAATTACATAGCCTCCTTGAAGACTACCAGCTTACCCAGTCACTAACCCCAACATACCTTAGGCAGAGGAGGTTACCCATAGAGGATGACCACAAATATTACATGGATCTATCTCATATCTCATCAGACACTTACAAGCCATGGGAGTATTTCTATGATATGGTCCATCTATTTGACCCTTCCAAGAAATTAATGAATGGACTAAGGGCACAACTCACGTAAAGAGATTGGTGTGAAGCGAAAATAGTCACCTATGGAAACATAGGCAAGGTATTGGAAAGCCATACTCTAATTTCAAGGATGAAGAAATGAATGAAAATTTTGAAAATATCTAGGATGAGCATCATCTAGAGGAGGACCTAGTAGTAGGAGGATTCTCTACCAAGGAAGAGGTAGAAGAAGAAGAAGAATAAGGAGACACCCCTAGTAGGGAAGAGGGGGACATGATTCTAGAAAAGGAAAAGGAAATCTCAAACATACCAAAGCTATCAACCTAGATGCCTCCTTTATACATGTACCCCATAAACCCAAAAAAACAACAACCCTCTTTTGGGAATCTCATAGCTAGGCCACCTTAGCCAAAGTGGCCTAAGGCACCAATATCTGTCCCTCCACCAAAACCCCCTTAGAAGAGGGTATGATTTTTTCAACCCCTTCTTTTCACATTCACCTCCTTTATCACTCCCTCATCTCCTTCCATAGTTTCACCTTAGGTCAAGGTACTCTTCACTATCTATCTAATCACTTCCTTGGTACCTCTCTCCTTTTCATCTACTTAGCCTACCACCAAGTTCACACAACTTTCCTTCATGATCTTTATTACTTCCATTGTGCCTTTCCTTACTCCTTTTCCCTCATCATCCACATTATCTTCCCTCATGGTTCAATCACCCTCTACCCCACTATATGGGCTCCTACCTTTCTCTCCTTCCACCCTCACCCTTCATCCACTCACCTATAGAAGAGTAGAGTATTTTACATCATAATAAGTGACCATTCTATTCACACTACCTCAAGGACTCCCCTTCATAGGGGAAAACATTTAGTCACTAGAGCAGTACCAATAGCAGATGGACATAAACAAAATGGCTTAAGATGCCTAAATAGAGAAAAGGAAGGGGAACAAGATAAATACCTAGTGGTGAATTACATATAGTCATTCTTTGACCCTGTAAAATAATCCCTCATTATTTTACATATGACCCCTTAGGTATTCAAGCCCTGAGATTAGATGCAGTGATGAGACTATATATTACAAGCTATTGACCTCAATCTCTACTAGGCTAGACCTAATGACCAGGACAAGCTAATAAAGGAAATGTATAATTATGTGAATACAAACTACATAAAAATGACCTAATAGCTTGAAAATACCAAGGTGAAGGCTATGGTAGATCATCTCAACATTGAGGCTAAAGCCAAAGACATAGAGCTCAATAAAGTAATGTTAGATCTTAAGAGCCACATCTTGAATCAAAGTTTCTAGGTGAAATCCAGTCTAAGGGTGACTATAGAGACTAAGGTATAGGAGAAAGAGATTTGAATTAGCACATACCCATCAAAATATATCAAATTCTAATTCAGCTTTTCAATAATTATAACATAGGGCATAGTAAGAATCCTTAGTCAAGGACCAAGAAATCTATAGTAAAATAATGACCTTGTTTCCCATATATATACCATGTAAATCTTCCCTATGATTTAATAGATATATGTATTTTTTTGGGAGATAATCAAATGCATGACTACAAATTTGAATCTAGTGCTCAAGTTCATCATAGACCCACAAAAGTTGATCTTTGAGGTAAGCATGTCTATTGACGAGGTCATTACCTTTATGTCCCCCAAGGTCCTAAATTCATAAATTTTCTTCCAAAATATTTACAATTTTCTATATGGAACACTATAGGAAATTAGGATGACCAACCGAAGGTAAGTGGCAATAAAATTAAATGAATTTCTAGGCTACTACAAGGCAGCCACCAAGTACAAGGCATTTTTTAATGCCTTAGAAAATTTGGTCCAGGATAGGTAGGGGCACACTAAATAATTAATCCAATTAGGAATCCCCTCCCCCTTATTGGTGGATAATAGTGTCCTTATATAGGACCAAATCAAAGCACTACTAGATCAGAAATATAATGACCAAACCATGTTTATAACTCTCAATCAATTACTTTATATTTCTAAAGTGGAGAATATATTGAAGCCACTTGCCCAATTATAGTTATAAATGGTAGAAATAGCTCAAGGTCTGGGTAGTAGATTATTGATCTGGATAGATCTTTTGAGGGCTTTGAAAAAGGGCCTAGCCAAAGGAGGAAGAGTAGGAACCTTTGCAGGTGACTCTTCAAAAGTTGTATGTTCATTGAACTTTCTCTTATTTTGAAATTTTTTCCTTGATTGGTCCACATACCAAAGTTTTTGGGTTATCTTTTTCATATACAAAAACCCATGTAATTCACTAAGAACTATGGATTGGGATCCACCTTTTGTTATTTTGGAGTACTTTAAATTTGGTCCCAAACTTGCTTGGCATGTTTGGCACTTCTGCCTTTGGCCATCCTTTATTGGGGCCCCTTTTGATTTTTTTGCCTAAATATTAGATTCATTTTACTTCTTCCATGTGGTATTTAGGTGCTTATTTAGCATAAAGAGGCTCTTAGTTCACTTGGACATATTGATAGCTTGACACGTGGTGACCTAGTGTTATTCAAGGTTGATTCCCTTTTAATCTTTACTCCAAGTAGGACCATTAGCTAAATACATAATGGAATGGACCTAACATGTAGTTATAACAAGGAGGAGATGATATTTCATACATGGCATCATGATAATTGTTCATGGGAGGTTTATTTTTGTCAAAATTTTGGAGTTATGCCATTGGTCAAAATGATCAATCCCATCTCTAATGGCATAACAGAGGTAGTTTTGGAAATGAATGCATCATACCATGATGATTCTCTTAAGTGTCATGGACATCAAAGGATGATGCAGTCACACTATATCTAGGATCTAAAAACCAATTACAATCATGAGATAGAGTTTTTATTCTAGTTTTAATGGCTTCATCATTGGTAGGATACTAAGATTTCCAAGTGTCTTTCTCATGACAAGCTATCTTATCTGTTAATTTGAGGATATTTTATTGTATAATGGGCTCTTTAACATTTGGTAATTTATACTATTTTTAAGATAAACCATCTTGTAATAATTCTAAGATAGTAATAGAGATAGTTAGTATTTTTTCATTCTAAACCTCAACTTGTGCTCCTCATGGGTAGGATTGAACCTTGTATGTTGTACCCTTTGAGGCATTATATATCCTATTATCCAACTCATAACAAATAGGATGTGGTGTTCCATGTATTATTGAGTGAATACCTCTTTCTCTTTAGTATTTATATTCTCTACTTCTATAGATTCAATTCTTGTTTTCATTATAGACCTTAATTCATGCTTTATAATCCTTTAATAGTATATGATGTCTAAGGATTTAATCTATTTTATGAAATAATAATTTGATGTTTTAAAAAATATTGATGCATCACCTAGTTAGTCTATATTGATTTCTATTTCTCCCTTATCCCTTTTAACCCCCTAAAATAAAAATGAAGAGCCAACTTCTAAAATCTTGGAGGTTGATTTACATACTACATTTAGTACCACACTTATAAATCTTCTCATATAAAGTTGTATAGCCTAATTTGAGATTTTTAGGCATCAATAGGGGGTCTGAATCCCACTGAGGTCTTGGCACTACATTTGAAAGGACTCACCAAAACATACTTCTAATCAAACATTTAAATTGTGATTAGTTCTAGTGAATTCCAAAAATATACCTTAGTCAAATTATATATTTCAAACCTTGATTAAAATTAGAGGGCCAAAGTTCTAAAAAGAAACTTCAAATCAAACTTGTCATGCTTCAAAATCCTAATTAGGTCTAATGGGGCTCTTTTTTTACCTGCTTTCCATTTTTTCATGATAACTTAAGATTTGATGTCCATTTTCAAAACCATTAATGTTTTTGAAAGGTTGACTCTAACTAAAATGTAACAATACCCTTAATTTTTTGTGGTTTTTCCTATGCAAAAACCTATTGACATTTTAATGTCAATTTTATTATTCATTTATTTTAATTGCTATTTTTAACTTCCATTTTGGTCTTATGTAGGCTTGTGAATAGTGAAAGTGGAGTTTAGATAGAGAATATATGAAAATAGGTGCCTAAGGCATTAATAAAGTTTTTTGTAACATTTTATGGGGAAAATATCCCCATGGAAGCCCAAAATCCTATATATTCACTCAATTTAAGGCTCTAAAGGTTAAATTTTTCTCCTCACACAAGATATTGGCTCAATCACACCTTTCATTTTCTATAGTTTTTATTTTATTGTCACTCCCTAAAATACTCTCATTTCATTATTCCAATAAAATTTTAGGAGAATTATTGTAATGGACACCATTGTGATGATCAAAATAATGTATATTGATAATTGAGGACTTGGAGAGTGTTTTCACTCAATTTGCACATGTATACGATGATTGTAGTTATTCTCTCTCTTTGTTTGTTCTCAAAATCTTTCATTAGATTTGAATTCAATTGTAAATGTACTAGCTGGTTCATTGTCTAGTTTATGGAGTTATTGTGATTGTGATACTAGATTTATCATCTTTATTGTAGGTTTTTATTCTCTTTATCTTCCCTTTTTATTTTTCTATTTTAACCAATTATTAAGCTAGGGTTTATATGAGATCTTATTTTATCATTCATTCTGATTGATATAAATTTATCCACTAATATTTTTACATTATTAAATGATAAACATAATGGAATGAAAATTGTAAAAATTAGTTGCAAATACATTAGACAAAACCCTAAACTTGTTGCTTTGTAATTGGGTAGTACTTAGATAAATGTTTGTTTATCCATTTTTAGCACCCATATGAAACAAAATCAGATAAAATAATAAACTTGCATTATATTGTACATTATTAAAGTGCCTAAAAATTTGACATAAAGTTTATAATTTAGAGTATGTATACCAAAAAATAAACTTTGAAATGGAATGGTCATAATGAGCCATTGAGTGAAGATCAATGCACCTAAATCAGGTAGATATAAACCTTGGGAAATTTCTCATGAATTTCCTTTAAAGAGAGGTGAGTCATGATACAATATTTGAACATTAACACATGACAAAATGAAATTAAACACCAATAAAGAGTTCTAAATGCCTTGTGATATAATTTTGGATCAGAATTAGATACAATGAAAGCATGTGGGGCATATTGGAATTTTGAATAGGTTTACTTAGTATATGGGAGATCTCCAACCCATTGGCTCAAATTTTATAGTGTTTATCTATCCTAAATAAGACCAATAATTATAAATTCAAGAAGAGATTCCTCATGGTATAAAGATATTATAGAATAATTAGGAGGTGAGTCCTCATCATTAGAAATAAAAGAAAAAATGGATCATTATAAATCTACTTAGACATATCTAAATCATTATAAATGTAATCAAATCCAAGTTCATCCAAGGAAAAGGGAGGAGTGGCATATAAAGAGTCTAGATGACCCTATTTAAATTTAACACTCCTCTCAATGAATAACTTATGAGTGGTGGGATGGATAAGTTTAAATCCTTTAACACCTTCAAGATATACAACAAGGATGCAAGACTGGCTTTCAAGTTACATTGCTTTACATTTCTTATTTAGAATACATGCCATAACAAGAAATCCAAAAACTATAGAGTGTTTCACTATGGTTTTTTGACTTATATAAGCTTCAAAAGGAGTGACTCCCTTCCATTCTTTATGATGAACTTGGTTATGGATATAATAAGCACATTTTATGGCTTTAGACCAATAATTAAGTGAAAGAGACTTGGAGTGTAACATGCAGTTGGACATTTATTTCAAGTGCATGTTCTTGTTCTCTACAACATTATTCTATTGATCACTATATGGAATTGTATGATGTAGTTGAATCCCTTCTAATGTGTATAATTACTCAAAAAGGTTACTGACATACCACCATTGTCAATGTGAAAAATCTTGATGGCTTTACCTGATTTCTTTCTATAAGTGAAGTCTTGACAATGATCAGAGACATCATATTTATAATTAAGAAATTACACCCAAACATACCTCAAAAAGTCATTGATGAAGGTAAGCATGCATTTATTCATGTTTAATGTAGGATTTTTAAATGGTCTATCAATGTCACTTTGAACTAGCTCCAATATCTATTATCTCTTCATCATTTTCCTTTGGCATACTTCTCCTTAGTATCTTTACCATGTATGCAACCTTGGTAAATACATGGCAACCCTGAAACCATGTCATGATGGTTGTTTTTATCTATTTAGTGATAGTTGAGATGGCCTAATTTCTCATGCCATAATTTAATCACCCCATATGAATAAGTGAGTAGTGTAATAGAGGGTTTTTTAGGAACAAAATGTGAGAAATTATACAATCATGACTAATGATATACTTTCCTAAATGAAACTAGGGATTCATTGTTTGATTCCATAATAAACATTGAATTATGTGTAAACTCAAATCTCTTGCCTAAATTGATGTGATTGATATGATAAATAGATAGTAAATTGTTGGATATAGAGGGAACATATATAACACCATGAAATTTCCCATCATTAAATTTAATGGATCTTCTCCCACTAAATTTTGTACGAGTATCATCACCCAACAAGATTGAAAACATATACCAAGGCAACAAGGTTGAGAAAATGTTACATGATGAATCCATGTGGTTCATGGCACCAAAGTCAATTACCCATGAGGAAGGTTAGGATGTAGATATAATAAGTGATTTGAAATTATCTTTTCCTTTTTTAATTTCTTTGGACATAGAATACTACTATGCTAATGAAATCCAATTAGAAGAATGAGGGATACTAATGTTCTAATTCTTGATCATCTTAGTTAGATTGTGAATATGCTTATTCATGTACTTAGATTTATTATGCCCAAATTTTTTGTAGTAGGCACACATTTGATGTGATATTTCTTAGGTTTCCCATCTAAAGAGGAGGAATCTTTTGATGATTTTGACTTATTATCATATTTTTGACATTTTATTTTCTCTAGGTCCATCTTTTTCTATTTCTTCTCCTTGATACTATAAGACTTATACTTGTCATGTATCATAATTAAGGCATGCAATTTAAATTAATTTAGTTACCCATTTGAATAAGCTTTTATTACTCTAATGTCTAGTAAGTAGTAAATTCATCCAATAAAAACATGGTCCATTTAGCTCCAAGGGCATGTTTGGTGGTGTGAAAGTTAGAAATGAAGACAAAAATAGTCAGATCCCAACTTAGAAAGGATGGAACTAATCAATTAGTCATCATTTTTGTCAATGATACATAATTTAAACTATAACTGTAGTGATTTAAACTTTGTGAAGAATTCATGTATAGTGTCAAAGTCACATGGGATATAATTTATAAGCTCATTATTCAACTAGTGACCTCTCATTATGTCTTGCTTCATAAAGAGTTTTTTAATATGGTCTAGAATTTATTACGATTAGTTTTAGATTCAATATCAAAGAGTAGATTGTGACACATAGACATGCATATTAGACCATATGTTTCATCACTTATATTAAACCAATTTGCATTCTATGCATCATGTTTTGATTATTTTTCTATATCCATCATGATTCAATGTAAGTATTTGATCTTCAAGAGGATTTTCACTTTGAATTTCCACTTGTGATTGTTAAAAGATGTAAGAATCAAAACTTGACTATGATCCATAGTGTCTAAGGAATTATGTGTTAAACTACATGTGCTTTAGAAACTTTGATGTGAAATCCCATAAATATATATAGGTTAAATTTTACAAGGCACAAGAATATCACTAATGTGTATAGCTCAAAAAAATCTCTATTTCAAAAAACATCTGCCTAAAAATTACTTGTAAACTAAAATTTATGGAAGCTTGAATGTTTCTTGCTCACAAAAAATAATAATCTCCCCTTTACAAAAAAATTGTGTTTGCAAAAAATTTCCAAATTTTATGAGGAAAAGTTAAGACCCCTTAGGTAGGTTTTGACCAAGGGCTTAAATTCCCATGTGACTAGGGAGATAAGGGATAATATTATCCTTCCCCCTTAATTTGATTGATTTGTTAGTGATGTCAACCCAAAAATGCCTCTACTTTTGAAATGAATAGTTACAGTTTCCATGCAATTAAATTTAATGGATTCCTAGATGTCATGTGCAAAGAGAGTGGTTAGAGTCCTTGGAATGATTTTTATAGGGTGAAACCCAAGGCATGTTTTGGATTGGTTAAAAATTGAGGCATGATTTTCACCTAGTAGAACCCAAATCATGGTTTGTATTAAGTGGAACTCGAAGCATGCTTTGAAACTAGTAGAACCTGAAGCATACTTTACATTGAATAGAATAAAAATCTTAATTTACATAGGTCATGGGACTGATGACCATTAAATTAATGTTATGGATTCAAGTGGTGCGTGAGTTGGGTTAAAAGTCTATTGATTGATATAAACTAACAGAATTATCTATAACGGTTATGAACTCTATCGAGACTAGAAAACCCTCAAATTTGTATATTTTGTGTGAATTCTCAAAAACAAAGACCCACTTGGTTTCTTAAAAAATCCACAAAACCTAGAAATTTATTTTCTTCAAAGCCACCAAATGTACATATTTTTTTATAATTCAAAAAATGACCTTGAAATCCTCCAAAATGGTCAAAAATTGATTGTCATAAAACTAGGTAATGTATAAAGACATTTTTAGGGTTTTTACACCTTCCAAATTCAATGACATTGTCCATTTTTCACTTTGATACTTTGTATATGTATATTTCCATAAATTTTATAGAAACCACACCAGACCCTAGAAAACTGAAATCAATAAAATAATTATGAAAAAGTTGGAATGCAAGATCTCATAACATGAACAATGGCCTTTGGCTACCAAAAAATATATGATACCATGTTAGAGTGGGATAAAATAAAGGATCAATCTAGATAGGACTGAAGGCATGAAACTGATCATGTATCAAGTAGTGAAATCATAAGAATAACTCAAAAGGGAAGAAGCTTGTCTTCACAACCAAAAATTTGATATATCATTATTCATTAGCCAAAAAGTACAAAGGAAGGTACATTATATAGTGAGTAATTAGGTCACCTAAAAAAGTAATTGACTCAAATAAAAATCATAAAATGACTTAAAGTACATTTCCCCTAATGGCTTATTATTAATGTAAGCAAGCTAATTAGACCTTGTAGGTAAAAACATATAGTGTGAAAAATCCTACACTAATATTATCAACCAACCTAATAAAGGTTTTCTTATTTTCATATCTATATAAACCAACATGATTTGTGATTTCACTAATTGTATCATCAAATACAATGTAGTCAGGTGTTTTTACCAACTATATTGACAAATTCGATAGAGTTCTATGATTTGACAACTACATCAACCAACAAAATATAGTTAAGTTTCTCAATCATACTTTATCAACTAGTCTAAAATAACATCATGTTTCCTATTTCTATTTAATAATGTATTATCCCATTTGATATAATTTATTTTTAGCAGCTTTATTTAACCAATTATATAAACCTACTTGATAATTTTTTTTTAATCTTTCAAAATGTAACATATTTTTTAACAATCTAAAGAGAAAACCTTCTCCGATTTTCAATGATTTTATGAAAAAAATCTTAATCTATGGAATTAACTAATATTTATGTATTTTATAGAAACAATTACATGCCTTTATCATTTTTCTATCTCTCAATTTCCATCTACTAATGATTGTAATATGACTTCCACTAGATCATAATGATATGATCTATATGAAAAACATAATAAATTTAGGCAATGTCATTTACTCTAATAACACGAGATTGAAGAAGAAAATGACATAAAATATATTAATGAAATATTTTCATTTCATTTATAACACCCACTCGTAATTATAATGAACATATATTATTAAAAATGACCCAAATGTCTAATATAAATGACCCATATATTATTAAAAATTACCCAAATGGCCAAATTACTCTTAATTATAATGAACTTATATTATTAAAAATAACACAAATGGATAACATAAAGTATAATAATAATGTTCATATGATGCAAATGTAAAAAAATTATGAAAATACAATCTATACCTCAATATTTTTAGTTGGGAATGCATAATCATAATATCCCTACCTCCTTAAATATTATGTTGGCAACTTCATTCCACAACCTCTATTTAAAGACCCAAGACATTAAACACATTAAAAATGAGACGTTGGTCACTCAACATATGAAATTAACATTGATGAAATCACTCCTATGATCTCCTTTAATGGATCCATTGATCTCACTTCACATCTAAAGGCCTTTAGTAATATTTATAAGGACTGAATAAAACATAGCACCTTTGAAACTACCAAACTACTAGTCAAAACCTTTTTTGATGATGATATACAATAATAAAAAATACAATCTAAATCTATTTATACCTTATAAGACTTAGTTAATGCATTGATCCAAGAATTTAAATCTAATAGCTTACCTAAAATAGTTTAGCTCACTTTATCAATTATAAACAATCAAAAAGTGAGACACCCCAAGACTTCATTAAACATTGGAAAACCTTAGCGAAAAAATATGAGCTCAATTTAATGCAATAAAACATCATACACCTCTTTAATATTAAATTAAATACCACATTGCATTACATTATTATTAATATTTCTCCAAAAGTATCATTGTGATCCCTAGATCAAGTTAAATAATAAAAATATATCCTAAGACAATTCAAGCCTTCCCAACCTAAGCATGGAAATAAAATTTTATGAGACATAAAAATAATCATGATCCTCAAAATGGTGTCTCTGATACTTATGATCCCAAGAGAAAAATACACATCATTATGCCATGAAGATCCATGAAGTAACTCTTTCCCATCCTATAACTAGAATTCCATTCCAACCTCCTCCTCCTCCTCCCTCACAAGTCAATACTAGTGAGGTCCATCAACATCTTACCCTTGATGAGATTAAGAAACACCTTCATAGACTATCAGATATATGTTTATTCTTCCAATCTTAATAGCCATAGGTATGACCCATAAATTATTTTGTGGTTTAATGCTAATATGTGTCCTTTTAAAAAATATTGTAAACAACTTAAACACTTAGAATTTGAGTCTTTGATTGATACAAAATTTAATCATGAAGACATGATTAAAGAGCATAATTAAACATATGATATGCTTAAAACGTCTCATGAGTCTAAGGTCAAAAAGGAATAAATTTACTTGTTCAATACCCACCTTACCATGTATTCCAACACACTTCCAAATCAAACTCAAAATCAACAACATAACAATAAACATCAAACCTCTCCCTAATTAGCCACCAATGTGGTTGAAATCAAGGTTAACCTTAATTCTTCCAATTATGTATAAGACTTAGTAAAAATTAATAACATCAATCATGTTATTTCATATATTTTTCCTTATCCTTTTCCAAACATCTCTCCTCCAACTTATAAAATAGTTTAGGATTAAACTCCACACCAATTTTAGTTATTATATATAAATAAATAATTACTTTTATGCTTTTAGACAACCCAAACGTATTAGCTTACCAGATACAGGTTCATAATAATCCTAATATATGATCCAACAAGATATAATTCCTTATTTCTATAGTTGTATTAGCTAGCTAGATAGAGTTCCATATTGATCATATTGTATGGATGAACCCAATATAGTATTTTACTCTTGGTCCCATTTTAATTATATTATCCAACCCAATACAACCATTTATTTATAGGTTAGGTCCAATTTTATCAACTAATTCAATATAATATATTTATTGAACTAGTATACCTCAACTTTATCACCCAACTTGACATAATATATTTTTGTATTCAGTTTTTATTCTATTATATTAGTGTAGTCATATATAATATCATTTAAATTAAATTAGTGTCACTTGAGACCACCCTATCCTTATATTATCCATATACTTATCTTAAGGCCTCTTTTGATCCCTTTATAGCTTAATTGTGCACTCAACCCATACCCAGGTATACCAAAAGCCATATTAGGCCATTTCTTAGGCATCACAAACCTTTTTTCAACCATTTTATCCATCTAGCTAATATTGTGGTCCTTTGTCCTATAATTCATTATGTTATTAGAAAAAGGGTAGTGTTATTGATCCTTAACCTTATTTAATCCTAAAAAATATCTTTCTACTTCCTAAATAACTTTAGGGTTGACATAGCCTCATTTCATGTCTTGACAAGAACCAAAACACTACATAACTACCACTCTCATTGATTTATCAGATATATAGAAAATAGATGCAATTCTCATGAACAAACCCAAAAATAGTTTTGAATGTCAAGGTCATTGATCCCTATTCTACCCTAATTATGAATACACCCATTTGTAGTAGCCCAAAACTTAGATTAATTAGGTTTTCAATCTTAATACACACTCAAAGCATTCAAAATAACATTCATACTAGCATTCACTTACACTTTTACCAACACTTAGATCAATAAAACTAAAGTGGGCTTGATCCCCTTTAAAAGTATTGATATGTAGGCATATGAGGTGTTGAAATCACGTCTATCCTACCCTACTAAAACTACTCTACTTATACTTAAGTTCCTAAAAACCCTAATATTTATGGAGGCTTAGGGTTCCATATCAAGATCAATCAAAAATGTAAAATAAATAGTGATTTAGGACTCAGTCATCTAGACATAGGCTTCTCAAATCAAGGCAAACATATTCCATGAAACTCACTATTCCATCTTCTCAAAGTAATTAGTGTGGCACATGGGGACAATAGCACAATACATTATTAGTAAAGGGACCATGCTATTGTCTAGAGTGCAATCAAACACCTATTCCCTATTGATAATAGTGTACATTATTCGTGTACCAATTTCTAATCTACCACTCATTCATATCAATCATTTTTTATAGATAATTATATCCTTTATAATTTACTGGTATTTATAGGCTAAACAAACCAATAAATTATTATACAAATTAGTGGTTGTTGATATTTCTATATTTATTCCCTCATTTATATACTCAGATCCTTATCTACATAAGATTTTCCATTTCATAATTCCCAAAATAGTTAAACTTTTTAATGAATGTGACTTACTTAGAATTATTTCCTAATCCTAGCCTATATTTAGGTTTTATGTTTCTAACCTTTTAAAAACGTCATACTTAGATTTTAGATCTCTATATTTTCTAAATTTTAATATGTCTAATCATGATATTAATGATAAATGTTATTTATTGCTTTCTTATGAAAAGTTTCATAATCTCTTTAACAAGTTATTTTTATCTTATGTGGAGTTTCATCAGGCCTCATATTGTTACATAAATAGAGAATATAATACATAAGATAACAAACACAAAACCTAAAATTATCAAATATCCTTTAAATACATTTTGTTCTTTTGTTCCCTTTGATACCTTACTTATTGCTACTAGACATAAGACAACATCATTAATTTTGTAATCTCTCACACTTATCGACCCTACCCATATAGCTACTATCCCAATCCTACTACCAATTCGAATATCATATTAAACCTTACATTCCATGCTATGATGTCCACAAGGAGTCCTAAATAATGGAAGGTTAGTAAAACCCATGGATATAGCTTTATCAATAAAATTAGTGTGATTATAGCCATAATTTCCATTTTGGTGATTCTAAAACATTATGACACATATAAATATGTCTTGTATGAAACTCTCTGTGACACTAGGGTACCAAGCATATTAGATCTAGCTTATGTTTCTTTTATAATCAATACTATAAAATGGATTAGAGAGCATATTTCCTTTAAAAAGGATACCTTCTACCTTATCACATCATATATCAACATATAAATCTTTACATCCAATTAGAAATTAGCAATATGGGTGTTAAAGGAATGTTAGTTGATAGTTAATTAGAGTTAAATATTTTCAATAGCTCTTTTCTTTGACTTCTTAATATACATCATGATAAGCATTTAGATCATTCTGATATGAACATTCAAGGATTTGATAATATTCCATGCAAAATTTTGGGTAAGATATAACTAAATCTTATATTAGGACCTAAAACACTACCTACAACATGTCAATCTATGTAAAATGATATTAATTACAATATCTTGTGTGGGAGAACTTAGATTCATGATATGCATGTAGTCCCTTCAACTTTACATGCATGTTTAAAATTTAGTTACAAAGGTTATATGCATGCATGCCCTATGGATTAGGAACCATTAAGATATTATCATAACACATAGCCTACACAAAACTATATTCCTCACATGGATTTTGCTATAACACATATATACTCTACTATTTAAAGCTCACATATGATTCTCACACATTATTCAAACATATATGATAAAAAAAAGTACTTCTCTATTTGCTATAAAATATTTTAAAATAATGGGATACATAAGAAAGGGCCTTTAATTATTAATAATATTGAGGCATTTGATCAAATAGGTAGGCATGGACTTCGATATAAGGATATAAATTTTAATGTTAATTCTTTCCACCATGCTTTTTAACATATATTTTTTTGTCCACCCATTTCATGAGTAAATAGTACAATAGATCATATATACACACTCATTTTTATGTACTAAAAAATCATTGATGATACTTGGGTTCATAAAATCATATATATATATATATATATATA
Source organism: Torreya grandis (assembly GCA_037957365.1). NCBI lineage: Eukaryota > Viridiplantae > Streptophyta > Pinopsida > Cupressales > Taxaceae > Torreya > Torreya grandis. The sequence continues at coordinate 795,839 of JARHVA010004304.1, forward strand.
TATATATATATATATATATATATATATATATTTGTGTGTGTGTGTGTGTCTGTATATATATATATATACACACACACACACATACATACATACACACATACATAGTGGAGGCATGCTTGAGGAGGTAGAACTTGAGGATATATCTTCTACTTGTTTATAAATTATAAAAGTGTTTCTTGATGTTTTTGAGAATGATGAGAAAATTTGAGTCATATAAAGGAATTCGTAATATAATGTTTCTATTGATTAGATATTTGAAGAGTTTGGATGTTTGAATTATAGAAAAATTAAAAGAATTATATATAAATGTACATAGTTCAGATTCACAATAATAGATTTTTCCTTTAAAATTAAATTCTAAAATTGATTTCATTGTGCAAGGAAGTAGAATTGTCATACATGGATTTGTTTTGGAAGATTATTTTTATTCCCATATTATTGGGATAGGTGAATTGGATACCAGTTGGTCAAATTGTGGCATGAGAGAAGTGTTATTTTGAGTAGGTTGTATGAGTCATAGGTCACAATTTTCATATAGAGTTCTCTTACATTATTTTAGGGAGTGTGGTCCCACAATAAACTAATTATTGTAGTGAAAGTTGGTCATCCAAATTTCACTACCCCATTTAATTTGTGTATAAACACTAAAAAATTGAACACACTCTTCATTTTTTATACTTCACAGAGCTTACACCTCTCACATAAGCATACATACTCATTTTATTGAATCTTAATAAAAACCTTAAGAAATAAGTCTCACACCTACTCACATAATATTGTGCAATGGTCACTTTAAATCACATCATGTGTACCTCACTACACACCTCATAGGCATCTACTCGTAAACTCTCTTAATCCTTTGGTTCCCACATTATCACAATTATGTGTTGTCCTACCCTAACCATGTGATTTAAAATGTGTCTCAATTAGCCATTAGCTTCCAATTTAGGATCACATTATTGGGAATCATTGAAGACATTTTGGATAATAGCTATTTAGATCATTTCCAAATACCACATATGCTAGGATATCAATATTCCTATAAACATCCTCATTTATTTTTGTACATAAATTCATATTAAACATGTATTATTGATGTTAAATATGTAACACACACATCTATACAAAATATAAATAATAAAAACATATCCAAATTAATCCTAGTTACATACTTGTAACATAGTTAGATTGATCCATATATCTACCTATATACATGCACTATAGATTTTATACTATGTATTCCCTATTTTTTAATTTATGAATATATCTATCATATCCTTAAAGAAAAACTTCTACTCCATTAAATTGGTTTTTTATTGTTCCATCTAAATCCATCTCTGTGTATTCACTCTACACAACCAAACTCAGTTATCCCCTACACACATTTTCCTAGGCCCATGAAACATATCATTGGTATTATAGCTTCACTCTATTCCTTTTTAATATTTGTAACCACATGAGAATAATAAGAGATATATGGTTTAATATTTATTTAAACTTCAAATAATCTAGAATAACATTGTATCAAAAGCAATATGGATGATGCCCATAATCAACATGAGGAATCCCCATAATTTTGAAGGCTCATCATCAATGCAATGGAGGAAAAATGCACCTAATGTTTTGATTAGTTACATAAATTGGTGATCTAACTTAAACCAACACCTTTTAATTCATCTCAACAATACACTCCACAATGGTTTTATAAACAAACCCCTTTTAATTTACAAGTTAATATCAACATCCTACTATTTGAAGACAAAATCAACACCAAATTAGTGGGTGAATGGATTAAATAACTCAAGGCATACTTATCAGTCAAATGCTTCACCAATGTTTAAATTATAACCTTCACAATACTAAATATGTCGATTCCAATTATTTACTTGTTGAAGACCTTCAGTGTGAAAAGTAAATATTACATTCTAATTTAATCATGTAAGATTTTTTTTTTATGGAATAAATGATTAATACTACCTTCTCTAAAACTTTGTAGATGAATACATCAAGTTCCAATAACTATGCTAGTGTAAGGATCAATTAGTATAAGACTAAACCAACATATTCCATTACTACTCTATGTGCCTATAAGATAATTTGAATGAAAAACATAGGGTTCTAAAGTACATAAATGGACTCTCACCTTATATCTATGCAAAATTAGAGTCCTTGAATTTTGACACCTTGGGACAAGCATATTTCAATGCTTGTAAGATTGAATCCAAGGAAAAATTGAAGAAACATACCAAATCTTCATCCAGCATAGTATGTAAGGCCCAACCCTCATACAACTCCATATTACATCCCCTTATATTGAAGCATTAACCTTCTCATAAATGTGAGAATCCTCAAAAGACTACATAACTCTCAAAGACTACTACACCTACTTTATACAAAGGCAAGAATAAGTCTAGTGATAAGTGGTGCCATAGCCATCACTATCCAACCATAATACCTCCAAATTCCATGCATAGTAGTCATTTCTCATTAAATACCCACATTGATGGACAAAACTAATCCAAATTCCTCTTATGTTAGCACTAAAACCACTATGTTTGGCATCTCTAAAGAGCACAAACGTCTCTTCTACACTATTTATGGGTAAAAGGTCAACCTCTCGATTTCATCATCAATAATGGTAGTTAAAATAAAATAATTACACAACCCATAGCTAAATGCCTTGGTGTAACCACCACTACACAACTTACGCCATATTTTATGGTGTTGTTACATTAGAGGAAAGATATATAGATCTTGTGATAGTGCAATTTCAAGTAAAAATTCAAGCTTATGGAGGAGAACATCAATTTTGAAATCATACTTCTAGAGGCTATGACATCTTGTTTGGGAGACTATATATATATGATTGAAAAGATACATATAAATACTATCCACAACATTAGACTATTCATGCTAAAGATTATTTTTACTACCTATTTGAGTTAGTACCCATGACTAAAGTCACTTTTCATCTACCAAGTAATGTCAAAAATTCATCTGACATGCACATAATTTCATGTTTCTCATGTCTTTCCTTGAGACACCTATGAAATATATGAAAAAAACACAAACTAGAAGTGTACAAAACTCACATAATGTCATAATAACAATAGCTTGATAATTTATTAAATTATCTTAGTAAAGTATTCATAGATATTTAAGGCCTTACAAAACACTACATGATTTGGTCCCTATATCTATTATTTTGAATAGCCCCTATATTATAGATTAGTTTTGGATAATGATGAATTTTAGTGCCAAATACAAGATCTCTTTGATTAGTGCAAGATCATGACTATCCCTTTACCATAAATGAGTCTAATAGTCCTTGCACTTAATAAGTATGGGTCTTATCAAATCTGCATAGACTATCAAACACTAAAAAATAAAATGATGAAGGATTAGTATCCAATACCATGTATTTATGATCTTATATACCATATCTAAGGTGATTAATACTTCACCATGGTTGACTTAAATTTAGGTTACCATAAGGTCCCAGTTCATCCTAAAAATGTCTAGTAAACAACATTCAAGACACATGAAGGATTCTATAAATGGTTGGTCATGCCTTTTAGCCTAAAAAATACACTAACCACATTCATACACTTGATGGATGATCTACTCAGGCCTTTCCTCAACTCTTTCATCATCACCTACTTTGATGAAATTATCATCTTGAATAAGATTGAGGAGTACCTAGAGCACATATCACATGTCTTCAACACCTTACATCAACACAAGTTAAAATCTAATTTAAGAAAGTCTACATGTGGTATTATTTAGATCCATTACTTGGGATACATCATTTATTTCATATGATATCATGTAGATTTAGATAAGATCAAAATGACCCAAGATTGGCTTACTTTATGTAATCTCATAAAATTGAGGAGTTTTTTGAGACTTACTAGTCCTTAGTTTATCACACATATCTTGGTTTCTCAGATAGATAACACATGCAAAATATAAGTTCTATTGGATTCACACACAACAATGTGCTTTTGATGCATTAAAGTAATGACTCTATGCAATGAATGTTCTCATAATGTTTGACATTGCTCATTCCTTCAAAATTCACACTAATTCATATAAATACACACTCGATGTATTACTCATATAGTATTGACATATAGTCACATACCAATAAAATATGTTCAATGACATGGTGCAAAGTCAATCCACCTATGAGAAGAAATTGTATATTCATATGCATGTAATCAAACAATGGAGACACTACATTCTTGGGTATTAGATAGTTGTTCATTTAGACCATAAGCCACTTTAGTTTTTATATATGTAGAACAAGTTGGAGAATGTGTGGCACATGAAATGGATGACTTAATTATAGTAGTTCCATATTATGATCAAGCATAATGAAGGTAAAGACAATAAGGTAGTACATTACCTTAAGCAACCTTTGGTTTACATTCTCATCAAGGTGTTAGACATGCACAACCACAAACTTATAGATTGGGTACCCCTATACTCAGCTAATCAAGAATTCATAATAACTTACACCATATTAGAATGAGGTAAACAAGTTTAGGTGTTCTAGTTGTCTGAAAACCTTCTCTACAAGCTCATACATCTTTGTATTCCTAATGATACACCTCAATAATGACTCATATGGATGGTGCAATATGCCAATATCTTGGGACACTTTGGACTAACAAAGACGTTATCTATATTACATTCACACTTCTACTAGCCATGCATGTGCATAGTCATTGAATTTTACATCAAGTATTGCATTCCTTGTGCATCACCAAGCCTAAGAATAAGAAGTTAAGACTTTACACACCTAATCTAGTTCCATGCATACCATCAGAATATATTAGAATAGATTTCATGAATGGGTTGCCTGTGATGAGATGCAAACATGATGTTATGTTCATTATAATGGATTGGTTGTCTAAGATGGTGATCAAATATAATTTAAATAAATACATTGACATAGTTACAATGCCTAAGCTTTCTTCATCCATGTTTGGGTTCATTTTTGGATTCTAACATCTATCATATTTTATAAAGATTTATGCTTTATAAGTCATTTTTGGTAGGAATTGTGGGACTTTATGGGTACATAAATTGAATGATTAATATCTTTTCATCCATAGACAGATGGGAAAATTGAAGTGTTTAATTACACACTTTTTCATCTCCATAAATATACAATCATGCAATGATTTCATTTAGGAATCAAATATATTGTACATTCAAAATGCCTACAACATATCCTACCATATCTCTACATGTCACATTCCATTATTTCAACCTTTATCACTTATAGACATCTTCTACTATGTACCAATTGACACTAATCCATGAACATAGGATTAAGAAGTAGACAAATACAATAATTTTATATTACAAATCCACTCTATTCATTAGTAAGTTTAGTATATCCTCTCTTGTACACAATTAAAGTACAAGAAGATTCATGACACACATTTTGTACCTCATGCATTATGAATTGGAAATAAAGTTTTGTTACACCTTCATAAGGAATATTTTAAAGGTCCAAACTGGAATATCAATCTTCTATGTTATGGTCCTTACACTATTCTGCACTTAGCTATTGAGAATGCCTTTATTCTTGATCTACCTCCATACTTGGGCATGCACCCAGTCTTCAATGTGTAACTTCTCAAGAACTACACTACTATTTCTTTAGCCAATAGTAACACAAAAACATTCTTATTTATATCCTAAACATTTTTGACCTATAGATAAGGATGATATCATAGAAGTGATAAACACATGGACCTACCATAAAACACCTAAACTTTTTTGAGTGATAATTATTTGGCAATACACTAATAAATATAAGTGGTACACTTATCAACAAATTTGAGTGCATTTTATTTATCTACATTCCAATTCAATGGAGACCATTTCACTTAAATAAAGGGTGAATAATCCATCCATATCCATTATGCAGTTGAACACACTCCTCATTTTCTATAATATGTATAGCTCACACCTTTCACATAATAATGCACACTCATTTTTTTGAAGTTTTATCACAACCTTAAACACTAGTCCCACACTTGCTCATAGACTTTTAAGTAATGGTCATCTTAGATCATATCCTACAAACCTCATTGTGCACCTTAAAATATATAATCCTCTATGCCTTATGAGCATATACTCAAATGCTTTCCTACTCCCTCGGTCCCCAACTCATCATAACCATGTGTCAACCTACCCTAATTACCTAATTCAAAATTTGGCCCAGCTAGCCATTAGCTCCCAATCAATTATCATGGGATTGGAAATTATTCAAGATATCCTAGACATTAACTTTTTAGACCAGTTCCAACTACCATATTTGATAGGAGATTGACATGCCTATCAACATATTAATTTGTATCTCTAAAGAATTTCATACCACTATTGTATTATGCAAGTTAAATATGTAACAATTACATCTATACAAAATAATAATAATAATAATAATAATAATAATAATAATAATAATAATAATAATAATAATAACATAGATAGATCAATGTCATTTACACAGTCATAACATAGATAGATTGCTCTGCACATTTACTCTATCTACATGTAATGTAGACATTGTACTTTGTATTCCCTACTATTTGATTTATGAATAGATATTGCAATTCCTACAATTAATAATTTTTCTCCATCAAACATTTATTTTATTGTTATGTATTAATACTTTATGTACATTAACTATACACAACCAAAATTGATTGTCTCTCACATGCTCAGTTATGGGACTTGTGGTGCAAATCACCATTTTTAAAATTTTTGGTAATTTTTCCTTTTTCCATTTTTTCTCTAATATTTCATAGGCCCCATATCTTAGTGGAAAAGGTAACATGTTTGATTATCCCACATAGAGTATATTTTAGATTTGGTATCATAGGCTTGATGAGAACATTTATTGACTTAATTACTTTCTTAATTATTTTATAAGTAATCAACATTAATTAAAGTAATTAAATAACTATAAAATTTTAATCATTTAATAGATTAATTATTTTTAGAATTAATATTTGTGTGTAAATGTAAATTGAAATGGTCATTAGAATATTATACATTTTCCTGAATAAAAATAAAAGTAAAAAAGAGAGGCAAGTGAATGACTTTTCATATTCCAAAGGGAGAAATTGTACCAAAAAAAACCATATTTTGTATAGGTTGTTCTTTTTCAAAAGTTCTTGGAGAGAGCTAGCTACAACTTTGAGTGGATCCATGTTATTTCTAGATTGAAGTAATGAAATGCAAGTAAATGGGTTATACTCTTTATAGGTGTATTTAGATTTTTATTTATTTTGTTTATGAATTTTGAATCTCCATTTGTAGATGAAGATTCCATTAAAATTATGAATTAATTTGATTATATGAAACTTGTAATGTTTCCAAACTTTATGTTGAAAACCCCTATATAATATTTCTTGGTGTCCATAACTTTCTACATGTTTGATCTCATTAAAACCTTGTACCAAGTGTGTGTAATCAGGTTTTTGAGGTGACTTTTTGCTTCCAAGCATGCCTTTTTTCCCCAAAACACCTACTATTTATATGTTCATTCTTATGTGAAAGGAATGGATTCCATTTTTATTTTTTACTCTTGAGTTATCCCAATGGTTTTCTTTTTTAATCCCACTATGGGCTTTTCCCATTTTCTCTTTTTATTTTATTTTTGTTTCCTTTTGTGCTTTAGGTTAAAAATTACACAAAAAACCCACAAATTATTCATATCATATGAGGGATCTACCCTCTCAATTTCATAAGAGAATAATCATCCAATTATTGGTGAGTTTACTTCACTTCCTTTTAGACAAGTCACAAATCAAAGGCAACCACATTTTACACCAACACATCCCCACATCTATAAATAAGAAGACCTAATTTTTTCATAATAATATACCAACATATACATTCAAACATGATATACACTAATTCAAGTAAGGAAACTTTCATTATTTTTATCTCAAATTGAAACTAAGTCTACAAAGCAAAACCCATGCATTTTTTATTTACAAATTTAAATTTTTACTTTCCTCATTATTATAATGGTCACCATTCCAATGTAGGTTTCAGTATCTTCTCTCTCCTTCCTACAAATGATCCTTACTTCTTTCTCTATCCCCCCATTTCTTTAGATTCCATCTTATTATTCTATTTACACTTCTCTTACATGTTTCACATGACCTAGAAGTTCTAAAATATTTCAAGTTTATCATTAAGAAACTCAAATTCATTAATGCATGATCCATACCCCTTTCCATTCACTTAAAGTCCATAACACTATTTTTGGGCATGGAAGACAAATACAAAACCTTCTCCTTTCACCAAATGGAGAAATAAATCCAAAATTATAGAAACATAAAAATCATTTCTTTCACAATATTCCCATAATTATGTAGTTCATTTTTATTCAAAAAGTACATAAAAATAAAGTTATTGAAACCTTTTAAAAAATCAAAACCCAATTTGTCCTAAGTTATAAAACTTATTTAACATATTTTTTCTTAGGTGTTCTTTTGACCTATTTTCACCTCCATATATCACCAAAATGGTTATATAAGTATAAAAACCTATATGGAATTTACTAAACACCCAATAATCCTTATAATTAAACTTCATAACATAGTCTTCACAAGTATAACTCGGTAACATGTAGTCCATATAGTGATTTCCTGGAGATTCAAATAATGAATGTATATTAACATAATTAATGTATTATGTTAATTAGAAAAATCTAAGATAAATAACCAAATCAGAATCAATATGAGCATGAAATATAAAACACAAAGATATCTAATGAAAATTAAACACTCAACATTTTTTTTTAACACCATTACCACTAAATTGTTTTAAGTAATCAAGTGTGTTTGTGGTGGTGGGGGGGGGGTGTCAGTTTCACTCTTTTTATCCCCAATTATTATATTGTAAACATCTTACCCTATGATATTATCTTGTTGATCTACTATGTGAGGGTGGGATAGTCTTGTAAACACCTTGGTTAACAAAAAGGTGGCTAGTGTAATTTTGTAACAAAATAATAAAGTACACAAAATGTAGGTACATCCATGAAATTAAATTCAATTATGTAAATGAATCACACCCATATAATATTAAAATACAAATCAATATAATAAAACCAAATTCACATGAAATATTTATCTAATCATAATTGATAATGAAATAAATAGTAAAATTAACTATACAAAATACATGTCCAAAAATAATATAAAAATAAGAAAATAATAATCATTAGTTTCACTTCTCTTACTAATACTTATGTAGATTTTGAAGAGTGTGATAAGATTTGATATCCTTCCCCCCTAAAATAGGTATTCATACTAATGAATTTTATTTAAAATAAAGGTTTTAGAAATAAATATTATTATTCAACAAAAAATTATTTAAATAGATGAGGAAATAGTCTATAAAATTCTTCATAACTCTCTCGTTTAATAATGTGTTTAAAATATTAGTCCCATTGGACCTTGAATTATGATACTTCCATGTTATACAACCTAAGCTTGAAAGTATAAATTATTTTTATTAGTTCTAATATTAACACCCATGGATCCATAACCTATAATGTATTATAGTCTAAAACATGTGAAGGATCAACCATATTTTTCTTAAGATAAGATACATGACAAATAATATGCATTTTTGATAAAGCTAGTGGAAAAACAAGTTTATACATTGTAATATTTCTCACTTAAAGAAATTTTTTAGGTTCTAAATATATTGGTGATAATATTTTTGATTTCCAAAACTTAATAGAACTCTTTTGGTATTTGACCCAAAAAAACCTTATTTTGAACTGAGAATTTCTTTATTGTTTTTTATAATCAACATAAATTTTATACCTATCATTGGAATTATAAAATATATACCTTATTATCTTCACTTGATCCTCAAATTTATTAAGAATATCAGGACCAAATACCACTATATACTCTAGCTTATCTTACCTAATTGGTGTTCTACACCTCTTTCCATAAAATGCTTCAAAACGATCCATATTCATAAATGATTGGAATGAGTTATTATAATAAAACTCAATGAAAGGTAAGTATTATTCCCATTTGTATTTTTTGTCCATACAATACATCCTCAAAATATACTCCAAGATATTATTCACTATCTCTATTTGTCCATCTATTTTTTGATGGTAAGTTGTACTAAAGTTTAGTTGAGTACACAAGGGTGCATTGAGGGTTTGCTAAAATCCAAAGGTCATCTTAGGGACCCTCTCCAAAATTATATTTTTTTAAAAACCATGTAATATATAAACCTCTTTTATTAACATTTTTACAAGAATTGGTGCATCATCTATCAAATTACCTAAAATTAAGTGTGATACTTTGGTGAGTTTATCCACAACCACCAATATCATGTCATGACAATTCCTTGACATAGGCTTTCCTTGGACAAAGTCCATACTAATGAATTTAAACTTTAAATATGGTATGGAATGTGGGTAAAACAAGCCAATATGATGGACATGTTAATCCTTAACTACTTGACATTATAAGCATCTAGACATAAAATATACCACATATTTTTTTATTCCTTTCCAAAAATACAACATTCTTAGATCTAATAAGAGCTTAGTCACATTGAGATGTCTTGAATATGGATAATTGTACAATTATTTTATCATAATACCTCTAAAATATTCCTTATCATTCACATGGATTCTTAGATTATATCTCAAAATCCCATACTTTCAAGTTAGAATCCTTTATATCTAAGATCATTTGAATTTTTTGTTAAGGATTTCTTTACTGGATCATATAAATAAACTCCTAGTGATAAATTCACTAACTAATCTAAAAAGATACTCCTTATATCAGATAAATATTAAATTTACATTCTCTAGCTAAGGGTATATACAACTTTGTTTTCTTTGGCCTTAATGTAGCTAATGTCAAAATCATAGTTTGACAAAAATTGTAATCCTCACCTTTGACAAATATTAAGGTTAGGTTGGGTTAATATGTACTTGAGTCCAAAATTATTATTTTTAATCTTAGAAGGTTTTACCAATAAATAATGGCTCCATACTTACAAAGCATGTAATATGGAATCTAACTCTGATTCACATGGGGCATAGTTTGCCTCATATGGCTTCAGCTTCTTTTATTAATAAACTATAACTAAATAATTATAGATAATAATTCCTCCTCAAACATCTATTGAATCATCAATTATCACTACAAAATGACCAATTGGATTGGAAATATGAAACACTAGTATTGAATCAAGCCTTATTTTTAAAATCTTAAAGGTTTCTTCACTCTTATCAAGTAGTATAAAATGTAGTTTTTTCTACTAAAGAGAGGTGGTCATATTTTTTTATCTTAGATAAATTTGGCATAAACCTCCTAAAGTACTATACTAAACCCATAAATTATGCACATTATGCACATTTTTGGGTGTTATCCATTCCATAATGTCTCTAATATTGGATAGATCCATATAAATCCCTTATGCAAAAATAATATGCCCCAAGTATTGTACTCTTATTTTGAATAAATTAAACTTAGACAATTTCCCATGGATTTTATGCTCATGTAATTGTTTTAACACTAGATTTAAATGATCAATATGATCCTCTTCACTTTTTTTATAGATGATGATATCATCAAAAAATACTAGCACATATTGATCAAAATAATCCACGAACACATTATGCATGATATTCATGAATGTTATAGGTGAATTCATTAGCCAAAAATAAGTATTGTACATTTTTAGTGCCCATACCTAGTATTTAAGGATATTTTAAAATATATTCCTCCCTAATTATCAATTTATGGTATCCAACTCAAACATCAATCTTGTAAAATATTGTTTCACCATGCATCTAGTGAAAAATATCATCAATGCAAGGTAAAGTATACCTATTATTTATTATTGATTTGTTAAACATCCTATAATATATGCATAGGTGAAGGGTTTTGTCAATATTCTAAAAAAATATATAGGTTCACCCCATGGTGAAACAATTCGGTAAATAAAACCTTTGGCTAACATTTTTTGAAGTTGTGATTTTAACCTAACTAAATCAATTTTTGTTATTATATAGGGAATATTGGATTGAGGTTATGATCCTGTAATGATATCAATAGTGATTTTTCAAATTCCCTATTATGTGTTACACCTACTAACTTCTTTGGAAAAATATCTATAAACATTTTCAAAAATAGGTAGTCTTAAGATGGTTCCTTAGTTTCTATAATTTTATTGACTTTGACTAGGAACACTTGACATACCTTTCATTGAGAATTTTTAAATTGAATTGCTGAAATTTACCTTAGTTTCAACTCTCCCTTTCTTCTTCAATATGGGTTTTATTTAAAAAATCATCTAAATAATTATATTTATTAAGAAAATAATCAACCTTAGATTTCTTATTAAAGATCCAATTTACTGATAGGATCATGTCATATGATCCTAGTGGTGTTGTATAAATATCAACTATTTTAGTGAAGTCTAGAAACTTTGCCTCATCCTTAATATGATAAATTTCAACCTTGACCTTGGATTTATTCCCATACTAAATTGGCTAAGCATTTTCAATAAACCCAACTTTCATAGATAATTTAAATAACATACTAGGGGAGACAAAACCTTATGTGACTCTTGTATCTATCAAAATGCAAATATGATGCCCAAAAAGGGTACATGATACTTCTATGGGAGAAGAATAAAATTCATCTTGATGATTGTCAATTGCTACATGAATTAAGTACTAGAAGGTTCCTTGTGATGTAAAGGTGGATGAATTCTTATTTGTACCATATATCTTCCATCAAGTATAGTCCTAAACATAATGGTCTCCTCCACATGCAAATCATTTATCAAGTGGCCCCTTCCTCTTGGATTGATTAACTCCCTTGAATCCTTATTTAAAACCACTTCCAATATTCCTATTTCTTGATGCATTATTGAACCTCATGTTGAGGTAAATCATGTTTACATTATTAATGTAAAACGTAATTATTGTTAGTAATAATAATATATTAATATGTTTATAATAGGGGTAGTTTGTTACATGGATATATTTTTAACAACTAACAATAAATCTCATATTAATATAGTGATTTTTTAATTTCTTTAGTTGAGATATTATATGGATTGTAGTATCCTTTTTTAAAGGCTATCCCTTGTCTAATTATTTAGATCTAATTATGAAGCTATCATATAAAAGAAATATAGTGTGTTTAATTATTTTCATTGTGTTTGGCTCTTTTCTTATGTAGACCTAAACCAAAATCAACATCTAGTAATAAAGCCTTGATAACTACCCTTGAGATTCATTAAGGTATCAAGGGTGATTTGAGTGATATGAATTATGTGTGGATTGAGTTGATAATCCATTTAATGATCTACATTATGGTAGATTCTACAATTTGTATCAATCCTCAGCTCCACTATCCATGTCATGGAGGAGATTTTCATTTTCCATGTGGATGGGAGTAATGAAGTCAATATTATCTATCATAAACTATCCATGATCTCTACATAATTTTGTCTTATCTTTGTTGTGAAGTCTACATTTAGCCTACCAAATCTACATCATGCCTACCAATAAAAGTTTTATATTGCCTTCCACATTTTTGTGCAAACCCTATAAAAAAGAAAAAGGATACAACTCATCTCAAAATCTCTCTAGCAAATTTTTTATACATCAAGAAATCATAGTTCTCCTTTTGGAATGGAACATTTATTTCTCTTGGTTGTGATCAGCTCAAGATTTTTAACCTTACCATATATTACCTGCATGCTTTATGTACCCATAGACCAATCAGGATTCTCTATACATGGATTAATATCTAAGTTTATTCAAGTGAGTCTAATTAAAATGAAAAATCATTAGTATTATTTTTGGATTAGATATAGCTACCAGTCCATCTATTGTAAAATTTATTCTATCATTCTACCTTCCATGGTTTCATCTAGTAAATACTATCAAGTATCTTTCTTTGAGCTTGCCAATATGTTCTCATAAAGAAAAGGTCTATCTTTTAAGTATAGGTATGTTATAAATAAGCTAAGTCTTTATTATGTTTTGTTTAATTGGTCGATTTGTTCTTAGATTAGTCAAAAGTTAATTATGATTGAATTCATGTCTCCAATAGAATATAAAAAATAAAGTTTTAGGTCAAATAATGATTAAGTCTAGTTGGTAACTTTATATACATTGAGTTTTGTGTTATTAATCATATTTCAAAAATAAAGAAAACATCAAGCCTTTTGATATTTCTATGTTTTGTTTGTGAGTCTTGTCATTTAGGTGAAAATTAGGGTCTCATTTAGGTGAATTAGGTTAATGCCATTTATATCAATAAATTAATTATAGTAATTTTTTGTAAGAATCACTTTTATGTAAATTTTTTTAAAGTTTACTTGTCATATAGAGTCAATTTTAAAAATTAAAAAATGTCTCACAGATGCATTTTTGCTTGTATGCGACGTTAAAATTATGTGGAGGTTTCTCCTTAAATATTCAGACATGAGTTTCATAAACACATGTGCTAAGTAATTAGCACCATTAATTGGAGGCTAGAGGATACTATAGGATGGAATATTTCTATGCCTCTCATTACCCACTAATGATAAGGCCACTTTCTGATTTAGTGGCATTTTTATTTCAGTTATGTGGTGTGTTTTTTTTAGCATAGTGTGGTGTGAATAAGAACAAATGTTGTATTCCTATTCATGTCTTTCATAAGTGAATTATATATTCCTATGTAACTTCTCTAAAATGTTAAAATGATGTGAGATATAATATATATTACACATCATGATGTGGTTTATGGTAAGCCACTTGTAAAAACATTATTTTTTTTGTTTCTTATTATCCACTTATAAAACCACTATTTTGGTTGTTGGTTAACCATATGTAAAACCATCAAATATTGTTTGTGGTTTTTATTTATCCACTTATAAAACCATCATGTGAGGTTTGTGAATATCCTCTAATAATTACCAAGTCATAAGTATAGGTACAAATATGAGAGCGTTTTTTTTTTCCCATGTTCACATTAAGGGGATGTATGATAGGATTAATAATGCTCACAAGGGGGTGAATGTTGAGTTAAATCATGTTCACATTATTAATGTAAAATGTAATTATTTTTAGTTATAATAATGCATTAATATTTTTATAATAGGGTTATTTTTCTACATAGATATATTGTTAATAATTAACAATATATCTTGTATTAATATACTGATTTATAGGTTTGTTTAGCTGAGAGATTGTAGGGATTGTAGTATCCATGGTTATAAGCTATCCCTTACCTATTTATTTGGGTCTACCTATGAAGATATTATATAGAATAAATATAGTGTGCAATATATTATTATTGTGTTTAATTATTTTCATTATGTTTGGCTCTTCTCTTATGTAGACTTGAACTAGAATCAACACCTTACATTTTGACTATTGAATTTTTTCTTGGACTTATCATTTTGTTTCTAGTTATTTATCATGAAGTATGTATTTGAGATTTAAAACTTATTTATAAAATTTTCCCTGACCTTAGTAAGTGATTTGAAAATTTTCTCCTATCTAACTACTTTCTATTAGAGTATGTATTTCATGTGTATTTCTCATATTTTTTAGTGTCTTAGATAAATTTTTCATCTTGTAACGAGTTTGTCATATGTGAGGCTTTATCCCAATTGGCCAAATTAGCTAGTTTTTTATTTATCATTGCCTATATATGCAATTTCCTGCATTTATACTAGCATGCTTTTGATATGATTAATTTCTAAATATATATGATCTACCTTGCTTTTGTATTTCCTATATGCAACTTCCCTTACGATGTTTTATTGCCAACATTTTATATTCTAAGTTTAGAACATCTTTACCATTCCTAACATGGTACTAGAGCCCTAAAGAAGTTACAACCATCTATAAGTTGGTAATTTTTATATAATTATATTCTATTTCCCTTGTAATGGAGAGGAATCATATAATAGAATCATTCTAGAAGATCTTGGTTCCATTTGGTGCCTCTTTTTATACTTTTCAAAGATTTTGTAGTTTTTTGGTTTCTTGCTCATAGAGATTTGTAATTGCTGAGGAGAGAGAGGTTACAAAGATTGATAAGGTGGAAAATTTCATTATCATATCAAATTTGAGAGAGTTTGGAGAAAAGGAATTGAATATTTTAATATTGGTTCTAAAGGAAAATGATAACATTTTTATCTAATCATTGTTTTTATTTTGTTGTTTTTTCAAATTTGTTAAAGTTAACAAAAAGAGGCATGATTTTTTATCTCATATTTATTTTTAGATATGTTAATTATTTATAGACACAGGCATTGTCCTTTTTTATGTTTTAATTATTCCTATACCCATGGTGTTTTCTATCCAAATATATGTTTTAATATATGCCTAAGTGTGGGAGATACTAGGCACTGGAATACTGAGGTGTTGGAATATTTTATTCTATCCAAGGCATCATTTTTTTTTGTTTCATTTCTCTCCATGTTTGACATTTGGAAGATAATAATAGTCATTTTATGTCTAAAATTTTGATATCTTCTTTTTTGGCTCAACTATTGGTGGTAAGTAATAGGAGAATAGGTGTTAGGCATTGGCATTAGACCTAGTTATTTCATTTTTATGCAAATTATACATTAGCACTGATCTAAGGAGATATCTATTATAATATTCTAAGAAATTCATCTTAGATTTTATGCTAGGAATTAAATTTTATACCAAATAATCTTATTTTATAATATCACCAATATTTTTCATTTTACCTACAAGTTTTGGCTTCATTTCATCATTTTCTCTTACTTGCATTGAAGGATCTCAAGTTAGCTCACCAAATTTGGTCAGTGTATCACTTAAGCACTTTTTTGGAGTTAAATTGGTCAATGTTTTAGATTTACTTATCTTCTAGAAAGTGGTTTTGAAATTCTAAACTATTTGGTGCCTTTTAGATATATATAAACATCTAAATTGTATTTATGCTAAGTTAGTTTGACATTATCAACCCTGCATTGGAATTTCTATGAGGAATATCAATTTTGAATTATCATTTTTAGATCTGATTTTTGATCTATTACATTGATATCTATGAAATGCATTGGATTTTAGTGTATAGATCTGATCTTAGCATAGAGGATAATAGCTGTTGGAAAGAGTGGCATTGAAAACTTGATTTTGACATCATTCTCTAACTTTATTGCTAAAATATCAAACCTTGGCACTTGTTTTCTTAGAATATCTACTTTTTCATCTTAGTTTTTGGATCTGAGCCCAAAGACAACAAAAATTTTCCTTTTTCTCTTCTCAAAACTAGCTTTTCATTAAATTTTTGCTTCTACAAGGCTGAATTTTTGCCTTATGAGAATGTCCAAATCATTTGCACATGTATAAGTGTAACCCAACTAGTTAATTTTCATGTCCATTGGCTTTAATAAGTATGTGTAAAAATTCTAATTCCAATGAGTGGTTGGAAAACTATCTTTTTTTATTTTGTCTCAAAAACTATTGTGTAGTGTTTTTTAATAGTTTTGAATCATTTTTTATGGGAAATCATAACTCTTGTGAGTTTTAAACTGTAACTAAAATTTGAGTTCTAATTTTAAAAAAAGTGTATGTTTTTTGATTCTCTATTCATTAGTGTCATTAAATTGTAAAAAGTCACTATTTTATGAAGTGCCAAAACTAGTGGGTCATATAATACAATCTTTTGGGGGGTTGTTTTGATGCTGAGTTTGTGCACCCTTTACATTATTTCTAATCTTGATGATTATTTATCATGGATTATACTTTTTGTGTTTTCCATTTTTATCCTTTGAATACACATTATTACCACACATGGAGACCTCAAATGTAAACAATCATAAAGTTCAAAGGATTATGGTCCCTAATGAACAAAACACAACCATAGTTTACACGTGAATTTAAAAAAATTCATCATCAGTGTAAGTTTGAAGAATGTATGAGATTGATTGGGGATATGTGAGTGATAGTATATAATTTAATTTTGATGGGTGTGATTCTACATTCAAAATGTGGACTAAGTAAAGGGTTTTTTTGGGAAAGTAGACCACTTGAGAGTGATACAACTTGAAGTAGAACTTACTTCACTAAATCTAGATGACTTTACTTCCATTATAGATTACCTCAAAAAATTTAAGTTTTTGTTGACATAGTTCAAATGGAATGGATGAGATAAAAAAATGAAGAGTGTGTATACATAATCTTGTCTAATTTGAGTGGAACATTCCAAATCTTTGCTTATACCTTCTTCTCTATTATGAATGCATTAGGTAACGCATTCAAAATTCTATAGTTAGAGTTGTTTTGTGTGGTACTTGCTAAAGAGGAATCCAAATCATCTCAACTTGAGTCTTCCACCTCTTAAAAAGCATTAGTGGCTTGACATCTTAAGTCTAAGGGAAAATCTAAGGGTAAGGAGAAAAACACTCCTCCTCCACCTCAACATGCACATAATCCCACCAACACTAATTCATCTAAACCTAAACCATCTTCCAAATATAAGAATAAGTCTAGCCTATCTTTCTCGTATTGTGAGGGGATCTGAAATGAAGAGTCTAGGTGTTTTAAGATAATGAAAGCTCTAGAGAATTTCATAAAGAAACACAAGATCTCTATATCCACTCCTTCACCATTTCATGATCATGAGAAAGCACTTAATGTTGTTAGGAGATAATAGTTACCTATTTTAGATAGTTTGATTCTAGATATTGGTGTTTTAAATGATATGAATTCTACCAAGGAATCATTTGTATCTCTTTATATAAATTTCACTTCCAACATTAATGTTGGATATTCTTCCTTCATTTTTGTTAAGGGTAATGGTGACATATAGCTAGATGGTGGACACATAAATGATGAATTATATGTTATAGACATCACCACCAATCTACTTTCAGTGTTTGAAATTTGTCATTCTATTTAGGGTAAGAGAGTGACATTTGCATCACAAGGTGATGAAGTTCAAGCTTTTTTAGAGATACACACACTCATTATATACGGTGTTATTGATCATAGTTCTCAAATTTACTATTTTTATGGTTTTGATGATACTCCTCCTTTAGGTACATGTTTATTTTGTCATGAAGATTCTTATATTCAGCTTTGGCATGATAAATTTGGATACTTCAACTACATATATTTGAAGGAGTTGAGTACCCACAATATGGTAGAGGTTCTTTCTATAGTTTCATGTATTGAAGGAGTCTACCCTAGTTTTTCATTTAGGAAACAACATTAGAATCCATTTCCTAAGGTCATGTCCATGAGAGATTCTTCACCACTTGAGCTTGTATAGATAGATTTGATGGTATTTCTTATTACTTATTTTAATATATCTAAGTATGCACCTACCTTCATTGATAATTTGTTAAGGCATACATGGGTTTATTTATGTAAGTACAAGAGTGATGTATTTTATCACTTCAAATTATTTAAGGCTTTGGTCAATAAATAGTCGTCAAGTTACATAAATAATATTTGTGCAAATAATGGGGGTTAGGGGTAATTTGGTCAAGAATTCACTAATTTTTTATCAGCCCATGTTATTGTTCACTAGCATTCTATTACACTTATTGCACAATAGAATGGATTAGTAGAGAAGAAGAACCAAACTCTAAAGGATATGGTTAAATGCATGATACATTCATGGGATTTACCTCCTATCTATTAAGAATAGGTAGTTAATTATGTGAACTACATTCAAAACAACACACCACATTGATCATTTGATCATATGACTCTAGAGGAGGCTTGGTTTGGAACCAATATTGATGTCTCATTTTTTTTATTCTTTTGGAGCCTTGCTTCAGAATTTATACCAAAGAAGAAAAGGATATTATTAGACAAGAAAATCAAACCTTTGATTTTTTTAGTGTATTACAAGGACATGAGAGATTATAATATTTCAGATCAAGATACTCATGATGTTAATTTTCAAAATCATGTACAGTTTGATGAGAATTTCAAATCTCATGATTCTTCATCTTCTTCCATGCCTTATTATTCTTGTTTTCATGATTCACCTCCTATTGAGGATTAATTATTTGAGGATCTAGTTTAGGGGATTCTTAAGGAGGTTATAGATGATGAGGATCTTGTTCACATTAATTTTACTATTATACCTAGTTGTGTTCGTACCATAGGATCTTCTACCTACTCAACATCATCATGTACATTCTATGGTTATTGTAATTTTATGTTAGGAATTATATGGGGATCCATAATATTTTTCAAAGGTTCATGGGATATAGGAGTGGGATGATGTGATAATAGATGAGTATTCTTCATTGATGAAGAATCACACTCGGGATTTGGTCACTTTTCCAAAGGAAAGAAAGTTGGTTAGGTGTAAATGGATTTATTGTACCAAATATGTAGTTGATGGGTCTATTGAAAAGTATAAGGGACATATTATTTCAAAGGGATTATCATAAGTTGAAGGTATTGACTACTCTAAGGCTTTTGTGTTTATTTCCAAGATGGATTCTATTCACCTTGTACTTTCTCTTACTACATCACAGGGTTAGATTGTATATCAAATGGATGTTAAGAGTGTTTTCTTGCATGGAGACTTGCATGAGGAAATATATATAGAGTATGTTATGGGTTTTTTTCATGATTCTTCTCTTGTTTTTTGACTTAGGAGTTCTATTTATGATCTCAAATAGTCCCATTAGGATTTGTATGAGAAGATGGATTCATTTATTCACTCCACTAGATTTATTTGTTGCCACTCTAATCCCATAGTGTATATTCAACATATTAGGGAAGATATTGTTATTTTGGTCTTGTATGTTGATGATATTATTCTCATAAGTAGCTCCTCATCTCAAATTTATACTATTTAGTAGGAACTTTCAACATAGTTTGATGTGATAGATCTTGGCCTTCTATATTTCATCTTTGCTTTACAGATTTCATAATTAGATATAGGGATCTATTTCAGTCAATATAAGTACACACTTGATCAAATTCAAAATTTTGGCATGGTTGATTCTAAGCCAAGTCCCTATAATTTTCATTTTGGAGTGAATCTTACTACCTCTTGTACTAATCCACTTTGTGATCTTACATTATATATATAGATGGTAGGGAGTATTATGTATTTGACACATACTCATCTTGACATTTCATTTGTAGTTGGGCTTGTATCTAGGTTTACACATAACCCTCATGATAGTAATTGGTAGGATACCAAGATGATTTTAATATATTTATGAGGCACTACTCATCTTGGATTACATTACACCTAGGGTCATTCTTAGTTGGTTAGATACAATGATTTCAATTGGGCAAGTTCTCTTGGTCACATATGTTCTATTTTTTGATACATATTTTGTCTTGACTATTCACCTATTTATTATTTGTGCAAGAAGATACATGTTATTGAAATTTCATCTATGGAGGATGATTAAATGGTAGTAGTTAAATCAATTCAAAAGGTTCTTTGGATTTATTAGTTCTTGATAGATTTTGGCTTCATGTAAGATTCACCAATTATACTTTAGTGTGATAACTAGTGTGCAATTCGTATATATCATAACCCACTTGAAAAAAATTAGACCAAGCAAATTAAGGTATATATTTAGTTCATTCATCAACACATTTATGATGGAATTCTTAGCTTGGAGTACATTATGACTCAACAACAAGTTGCAGACATCTTCATGAATGTTTTTGCATTACCTCATTTCCTTGAGTTATGTGGCATGATTGGGGTTTCATAAGTTATATTTTAGGGTGTTCATATGATATATTACATATTTATTTCATGGATACATATTTTACATGAGTAACTTATTAGGCCTAGTTATTGATACTCATACTATGGATATGCCATTATTTCCTTTTTGGCTTTTGTTAGCCCCTATTTTCACTTGGGGGGGGGGGTGTTGGAGTATGTATTTATGTGTCTTTGTCATGGTTTTTAGTGTCTTATCTATATTTTTCATATTATAGTGAGTTTTGCCTATGTGAGGCTTTATCCCACATTAGCTAGCTTAGTTGGTTTAGTATTTCTCCTTGCTTATACATGCAAGTTCCTTCATTTTTACTAGCATGTTTTTGATATGCTTTATTTTTGAATAGATATGATCTTCCTTATTTTGCATTTCATATCTACATATTCCCTTGTGATGTTTTGTTTTCAACACTTTATATTATAGGTTTAGAATGCCTTTAAAATTCCTAATACTTTGTTAAATATTTGTCCCATTTTGGATTTCCCATGGACATACACTTCACATCCAATTTGGGGGTTTAAACCCATTATGAACTTATCAATCCAAAAAAATTCATATTTTTGACACTTTAGAACATACTTTAAGAGATTTTTGAATTGTTATCAATACTCATTTATTGATAGATGCCTTTGTTTTAGATTTTGTAATTTTTTTTATTTTATAGTAAAAGTATACATTAATTAGCCACTAAGATCCAAACAAGGATATAAAATACTCTCAAGTAGCAATGGTAGAATGAAGACGCATCTCCAACTTTTTATTGGCCTACCAAGTTGTTACTTCTATAACCAGTTGATACGATCCTAAAACAATCTTGGTTATCTCAAAAAAAATTCTAATATCAAAATACTTTTCCATCTATGCAAGCCATGCTTCAACTCCATCACCCAACACTACAACATCAAATTTGGGTGGATTCACTTTCATTATATATCAGTCCAATTATGTAGTTTATTGAGATCTTGATACTTGTTGTCCCTAATCATGCCCCTAATATTGATTCTCTTCTTGACTAGTTAATTATTTATATGTAACCTTTTGTTCATTTTCATCCTCTAGTCGATGAACATCTTGCTCTAGGGATGCTAATCTATCTCTAGTTTAATTCATGATAATGAATATTTGATGAAGTTTTGTAGCTTGGTTAGCTACTAGATGATTAAGATAAGCTTGAAGATTCACATTATATGTCCCCTTAGATTTTAATGTACCTCACACCATTATCTTTACTAAAAATAGGATAAATAACTTATTGTTAGTTAACTCATTGGGTCCAAGTGTTTAAACCTTCACTCTAATACCACAATGTTATAATGCCACTAGGTTACCATTTTTTCTACTTAACTCATTCATTTTTACTTATAATTATGGTCACTATTTAACTACTAAATGAATTTATAGATAGTAAATTCAAAAATATTAATTAACCCAACAATTAATATACGATCCATTTATTTTTCAAATAGTATAGAACAAAATAAAAGATAGGATTCGTCATATAAAACATAGTGGAGTAAAGGGTAAATAGGTACTCTAAACTAATCCACATTTATAGATATATAAAAATATGTAACCTCTTATATTTACAATGTTCAAAATTACATACAAAATATATAGCCATTGTTGTATTAAATAATAATAAATTTTATTGTATAATTTATTACATTTTATCACTTAATAAAAAAAAACATGATGGGATATATAAAATTACATTTGAGATTCATAAGACAACTCAATAATTAGTATAAATAGCCATGAATATGATTTTGAGATTGTTGATCAATTTAAGAGAGGTAAAGCATCATCATGGTGATTTTATTCTAACCATAGACCATCTATCCCCTATACACCTACCCATTATGAGTGGCCTTTCCATTCATTGGGGGAAAATAAAATAAGTTTGGATATTAAGAATTCAATTATAACATGTTTTTTTTACAATAAATAATACATGCATTAGCCACATAGACCTTGGAAAATAATCCTTTATGTATATGGCATCACACATACACATGTAAACTAGAAAGTATAGTGGATTGACAATTTATTTGTTATAACATTACTTTCACCAAAGTTTTTACTATAGAATTTTAGATCTCTCATATATCTAAGTAAATTATCCACACACATACTCTCTTATAATGAATAGAAATCTTTCATATGATGTCAGATTACAGGCATATATATTTCATGACAAAAACTTTGTATACCTATCAACATCTATCAAATGAAGCATACATGGTAAAATATCATAAAATAATATCAAGTATAATAACTACATATTTTTAGTATAAAACCACTAATCAAATCAAGACACATATTTACTTATTCAGTTCAGTACAAAGTCAAAACATCCATCCAATATAGATAAATCATCTTGTTTTACCATAACCCAACTATTGTTGACATATCTAAGGATTTTAGGTTGTTGTCAATCAATAATATTCAAAATTTCAAAATATAATCATAACCATATGCCTAGATTATAAGGATACAAAACACATTATTTTTATCTCAAAGGAATTTTACACCTTCCATCTCATTTCATCATTAAACAACTAATTTAGTAAATATAATAAAACATTAATTAACTTATTTTCACATACTCAAGTATTAATTATTAGTATGAGATAAACTAATAGTCCAAGTTTAAAATGTTATGGATTACTTTAATACATCCATAATAAGTTAAAGCTTATATTTTGACTATTATAAAAACATTTTTCAAACTAATGCATATCATAATGCACATTCTACCATATAGTTATATATATTAAAAATAATCCTTATAAATACATATGCACACTTGAAAGTATGTTTTAGTATACCTAAAATTCATTCAAATTATCTTAAGACTCTATATAATTAAAAATTAAAACACTATCAAATCAATTGAGCTATATAATTTCATAGGTATGTTAACACCAAATGGTACCATAAAAAATTATGACATATTCATATAGTTGTGTATGATTTACTAGTAAATAAATCTCAAAGTTTAGCTGAGTCACTGATGGTGTATAAATCTAGTCTCATATTACACATGGTCATGTGTGTGTGTGTGTGGGGCGGGGGGGGGGGGGGGGGGGGGGGGGGGGGGGGGGGGGGGGGGGGGGGAGGGGGGGGGGAGAGGTGGTGTGTGGGTGGGGAGAGGGGGAAGCATACGCATGCATGTGTGCACATTTGTGTGTGTGTGTGTGTGTGTGTGTGTGTGTGTGTAAATTTATGTCTAGTTCAAAAGAATAATAACTTAAGTATAATATACATTACATCTTAACTACATTGTCATGGGACTATTTAATAAAACATGGTACAACTATATGCTCAAGAGGATATTATAGATCTTCCAAACATCCAATCAATTGTATAAAAATGCACATGTGTGTGTGTGTGTGTGTGTGTGTGTGTGTGTGTGTGTGTGTGTGTGTGTGTGTGTTTACATTGATGGAAAAAAATGATAAAAGTGTAGTCTAATTTAATACTTAAATCCCTATCCTAAGATTATATTCCAAAATAAGAACAACTACAACTCTCTCTCTCTCTCTCTATATATATATATATATATATATATATATATAATTTAAAAAATCAAATTGGTATAACATTTTATGGTTCCTTCATGAATATATACCTATATGGTTTGTATCATTCATTTTCAGATATATGACTACAACTAAGACGAGTTATAAAATCCAACCATCTACTAATGCATATTGAGTTCAAACTCTATAGATCATAATAAAATCACATGGGTTTATACATATTTTTATTAACAAATAATTATTCATACTTGAGTAAACATAAATATGGTTGTAAATAATTATTACCTATACAACACACATGATTTAACTTTTTGGGAATTATGGAATGTAAAACCATATATAGATAAAAAGTTGAGTAATAAATTAGGGAATAAATATATCAATATCAATAACCATTTAATTTTAAAATAATTTTTTATATTATCATATAAATAATAATGAATTACAAAGGAGGTACTTAGCTAGAAAATATGATTGGAATAGACAGGTCACAAGAAGGAATGTGGTGTAAGAACAATGCAAGATGTAGTCAACAAAAAAATGGTGTAAGATTCCTCTTTAGATAGTAGTGTGCTATTTTTTCCAATAGTTCACTATGTTAGTGTCCTTATGTTTCATTAAAATGACCTTCAGCAAATGAAATAATGATTTTGTAATAGGATGTTCACCTTATTATGAAAATAATGTGTCTATATGACCGAGTCTTGAATCATTATCTATTCTATGTTTTTGAATAATATTAATGTGTGACCTTAGGCCTCCATTATTTCTAGGGTTTTGAGGAAAACAAGTATAAGTAGTGTAGGCCGAATGTGACCTCAACACCCCATGTGCTGAGCATTGCCTACATACCAATACTTTAAGAGGGGATAAAACCTTATGTAGTTGTCCAAATATAATTATTGGTGCAAGTGCAAGTGAGTTCTACTATGAATACTAATTTGAATATTTTAAGTGTTTTTTAAAAATATAAAAATGAGTAATCTGAGCATTGGGTTAATGTAGATGGATGTATATGTAAGTAAGGAAGTATAGGGATCAATGACCTTGATTTGTAAAATTGTTTTTGAGCTTTTTCATGAGAATTTATATATATATTATAACTAGTGGATAAATGAATGAGAGTGGTTTTTATATAGTGTTATATTTCCTTTTAAAGGCATGAAATGAGCCTAGGCCAACCATAAAAATATTTGGGAAGTGGAAATATATTCGATAGGGGTAAATAAGAGTGAGGGTCGATATTAATTACCCTTGGCCAATAACATAGTGTGATATATATCAAAGTGTCATGTTATTGTCCAGGTGGCTAGAACAGGTGAAAAAGGATCTTGAATTCCTAGGTGATGACTGAATGTTTCTTTTAATAGATATATACATGTGTTAGGTGTGCATGAAATTTGAAAAAAGATCAAAAGAGGCCCTATGTTAGGGCTAGGGCTAAGTTAAGGATTTGGTATTCTTAAGTGATACTCATTTCATCAAAATGACATTTTATATGACAAAAATTTCCCCCCTTTATTCTATAAATTCATTAAATTGAAATTACTAGGATAAAGGAAAGAGAGACATACCTAGACTTACCTAAGAGGTGAAGCCCATGAATGTGGGTATGAGTCTACAAATTGTGTTCCATTGTATGTCTTGGAAATGAAACATGTATGAATCAATTCTTACATATAAATATCAAAATCAAAGGAAAAAAGTAAGTGATGAAAAAGAGAGAGAAAGGAAAGTAATAAATACAAGTCATTAGAAACATGAACTAATGAAAAAACTTGGTGACATATTCTATGTGTGTAAATGGTGAACAAATGGTGAGGATCTTGGATTGCGTTGATAGATTTTATAATCCCTATTTGTGATTGCCTCAAGAAATCAATTTGGACTTGACTTCCTCATTACCCAACCCTATTTAGTGGATCATAATCTATAAATAATCTGGATTAGACTGATGAGTTATCCAACCCTCTCTATAAGGTAGATCAATAATTCAAGTAGGTTATGAATCCATCATTGACTAGCCAAGTTTAGTAGATGGATCTAAAGATGAAGTTGGGTGATGTAATTAAAACTATGTAATATGGCTATGGTCCATACAAAAACTCTAAAATGTAAAAGTGACTCTAGGACACTCGGTAATACCGACCATTATGAAAAAAATATGGTGTGATCCTGGTGAAAAAATAATGAAAAAATTAATGCATATGGTTTTATATTATACAACATTGATGATGAAATGGACTTATCATTCTATCAGAGATACCTAGTGTCAAACTAGACATATGGGAATAATGTGATGCCACATGCCCCAAATTATAATATATGTGTCTATGAATATATAAAAATTAAATGGGAGTGATAATGCCATAAATGGTGCCCCCAATCTAAGAAAACTAGTGCAATATGCATAAAAACTAAGTATATATTGAGCATATATAATAATTTATGACTAAAACTTTGTAAATATGAACTATAACTATTTTACCTTTCTATTAATTATATAATATTATGTTTATGAGGCTAATAGGTAGTAATGAAATCTATTTTACCAATAGTGCAATGTTTTATAGACCACTATATTGCACTATTGACCAAAAAAGTTGTTTCTCATGGAAATTGAGATTGATCTATATTTGACTATGTTTCACTATATTTTTCATAATTATGAGCTCTATAATCTATATATATATGTGCTAAAAACTTAGTTCTAAATGTACTATGATGGCCTAATCTCTATGAAAACCCCATGAAAATTCACTTTCTTTTGATGGGAGTTGTTAAACTTCTGTAATAACTATCCTCAAAATAAAATCTATGCATCATGTGTGGTAGATACAAAATATATGATATCTACATAATAAAAAAATATAATGTGAATACTTGACATTGAAATGTAATAAATATTAAGCATAATTTGTTAATGTATGATGTATGTTAGATCTAGAATTCACAAAGTTGTCAATATAGATATAAAAATGTAATCATGTATATGAATAACAAATCTAAATATAATCTGAGTAAACTTCCTAGGGGATGGGGCATTATGCCCAT
Source organism: Torreya grandis (assembly GCA_037957365.1). Lineage (NCBI taxonomy): Eukaryota > Viridiplantae > Streptophyta > Pinopsida > Cupressales > Taxaceae > Torreya > Torreya grandis. The sequence goes on from JARHVA010004304.1 coordinate 824,218, forward strand.
CAAGTAACCCAAGGATGAAGGGTAGATGCATGAGGTTCATCATGGCATTTCAAATTTTAAGTGAATGTAAAATTAAGAGACAAGTGTTATGGCCATGATGGATACATAAAAGTATACATATAAACACATGAGGCATGCAAAGTAGGATAAGGGGCCATAATACAAGGGACATGGGCACATGTCACTAAGTCTAAGAAATAACATACATGCAAGTACATGTTTAAATTTCTAAATATGCAAATATAAAGTAAGGTTGGCTTAGAGACACAAGGAAGGAAATGTTGAAATGTACCCATTCACAATCAAGAAACACACACAAAGACATGGTCACATGTCTAAAGAATATACATAATGAAAGCAATTTTCTTAAATACATAGAATAATGACATATTTAAATTTACTCTATTGGATTTAGAAGTAAAGATACACAATCAAATATAAACTGGTAAAGGAAGAAATGAAAGTGTGCATAAGTATGTGATACAAATCCATACAAGACCAAATATGTGCATAAAATGGGTCTATAATAGTAGTGGTTTGAAAAAACTCAATGTAATATAAGATGATCAATATCAATATATCATCAATGATAAATCTATGATGTGGAATATATAAATATATAACCTAGTAAATCAAAATTTATGTGTATGATTCCCCTAATGAGCTAATATAGTAATGTTGAATCTGTGTATATGTGTATGTGCCCCCAATTGGTAGATAGTATAAAATATGGATCCACATACTTGAGTATTGTAGTAATATGAAAACACTCAAAAATAAAAATTGAATCATGTATGTATGATAAAAATTGACTATAATAGCATATATAATATAAGTAGTACCTAGAAAATGTAAGGAATGTAGACATGGAAATGCATACAATCTAAAATTTGTATTTTCTAAGTAATATTTCATTTTTTTTATATTTTTAAAAATATTTAGTATAATACATGTATAATCAACATGAAAATAAAATTATATATAAGGATAAAGATAAGAGAAATTATGTACAAGTAAATTGTGATAACATACTAACCAATGAGTCTCATTAAAGACTCACTATCAAGGTGACCTATATCAAATAAAGGAATAATGACCACATGTGTTATGCAATGGAAGTATCTAATATATGGAAACATAATGTATTGAGTAATCTATAACTAAATTTTATTATGAATTTTGGGCATGAATCTATGAAACTGACTGAATTGGCCTATGAATTACAAGACTCTTAGGAGCCATCTGATGTAAGAAGTTGTAACTCAGGTGGATTCTCTATGTGAAGTTCCATGGAGATTAAATAAAAAATATTTAGGTGTGAAGGGGGTAGAGAGAGGATAGATAGAATATATAACATGTATCTTACATAGGGGTCTCTCTAATAAAGGCCTTCATGGGAGAGTATGTATACGTGGTAATTATGTAGAGTTCAACCTCACCTACACTGGTGGCTCAACTAATATCTAAGATGTAGTAATGGATGAAACTATTATTATTAACTATTTTGTATCTATATATGTATTAGGTAAGAGATATTCATATGGAATCCCCCCAACTGCAACAACCTAATTATCATACATATACTTAATACTTCTATGTATGATGGAGGGAATAGATCAGATCTACTATATCCAAGGCTTACCCAATAACATATAAAATGTGTTGGAACTAGGTAACACTATGAATCTAGTGGCCACATGCATGGGACAAACTTATAATTGAAGTGTGTTATCTCTAATAAAGCTCTAGACATGGCCACTGAAACCACAAAAAGTCATATCTATCAGAGAAATATCTTGATCTAAATAGAACAAGTGATGTATAATTGTAATAGTACACATATTAATGTTTGACCCATCATCAACCATGACAATCTAAATAGGATGATGATCAATGTAATCTCATATAAAGAGTGTATATAAATATCAGTCATCATCAACAATATCCTATTTTTAGAAATTAAGAGGAGGCCTAGCTGGTAATTTAGTATAATGAATGCTAATGATACTATGTAGAGGGTGTGTGTCCATTATATGAGTATACTAGTATTCTAGTGGTGGATGTGCTTGATAAGTATAAGGAACACCCAAAGTTTATATCGTCTTATTAGTAATATGCTTTGTAAATGGATTAGAAAGTATTTTCATTTTTTTTGCTTTAGTTTTCTATGCTTTAGGTATTTCTATAGGATTGAACACATCAATGACATTAGCCTCTATAAAATCTTGGATCCTATTCCATAAGATGGTACATTTTTTTAGTATTCATGGGGGCCTTGTAATAATCACAAAATACATTGGAGTCATAATTCTTTAGAAGAGGCCTAGTCATATAAAATTCTTTGATGGAAGGGAGAGATAGGACATTGCATTCTAAAAATCATTGTAAAATGTCAACTAGAATTTTAGGAATATTTATAAAAGGTCTCCTTGAATGAGCTGATAAAACTAGATAAGGATTTGGCTCTAATTATATGTTAACTATTAGATTTTGATCATTCTTATTTCCATTGTGTCTCACCTTATATGGGGGATTATTTGAACTCTTATTAGTGGAATATGACCTAATTGTGTACTTTAAATTGCCCATGTAGAAAATTTTGACTTATCTTTCCTTCACTATATGGAGTAAATCAATAAATGATGGAAACCTTATAAATAATATAGAATCGTGTAATGTTGGTAATATTTTTTTTTGAATATGTATTAGAGTTCTATATTTTCCATGAGTCTATTCATATAGCATAACCTACTATTGGACTCTTTTTGACATACATTATATTAAGTATTAACATATTTTTTAGTACTGATCATCTAATGCTTACATATAGATACTGATTTGATGTTATAATGTAGTAGCATAATCTAATCTTGTATATTAATGATGTCATTAGTAAAGTCTTATATTGTGATGTTTATTCATCTCAGATTTATATGTATATATGTTTTTTATGTAGAGCAGATAATGTTCATGCTATGTTTTGGTGGATGTAGGGCTCATAGGTACATGAGGTAGGCTGGTGGTCGATTTTGGCAATTGAGGTAATAATGGTGGAGGTAGTGAGAAGCTGAGTAACACTAGCACTAGATAAGAAATATAATGGTGATGAGCAATCTAATCCTTGAGCAATTATAGTATGCATGATATCTCTATTTTTGTCTTGTTTTATTTGTTTAATCTTGATTGATATATTGGTCTTTTTATTTCACTTGATTATAGTTGTGTCTACATTTAGTTTTTATTATTTTCTTTGATTGGTGTCATGTGTATGTTGGCTTAGTGATAAGATACCTTTTTATCAGCTATCAATTTTATTTATTTCATCCAATAAGGGGTTCAAATACTTTAAATAGCATATCAATCCTATTAATTCATTACCTACCATGGATTATATTGTGATTAAAATTATTTAATGTAAGTCTTTTTGTCTTGGTTTTATTGCCAAGAGGCCTAGAATAAGTTAATGACATGCATTATAATAGATTGAGACTCCATAATGGTCTTGATCTAATAACTCTATGGGCAAAAAGTAACCCATGCATAATCTTATCTATTAAATAAATTATTGTTAGTCCATGATGACCATAAATGGGTTGTGGACATTTGGCCATGCATTATAGTTAAAATAAAAATAAAAATAAAGTATATCTATTTATAAATAAATAAAGAAATAAATAAAAAGAGGAAGGCAAAAATCAAAATTTCAATCACTAGGGAAAATAATGTCCTTAAGGGTTGACTCTTTACCCAAAAAGGGTAATCAATTATTTTTATTAAAAGAATTTCCATTTTTGTTGTCTTGGCTTATGGAAAAACCCTAGAGAGAAAGTGGTAGTCATGGAGAGTAATGGAGGCTTGAAATTTATCCTAATAGGCTTTAATAGCTTGGAAAATTTTGTGTCTAGATAAAAGGGAGAAAAAGAGAGAAATACATGGAATAAATGGATGGGTTTGGATAATTTTTTCGTTTTTGTGTGAAGGTAATTAAGGAGAAGTTCATTTTATTTTTCATATGGCATATTTGTGCCAAGTAAGTGATGCATTTTTAATAATTGATAGAGTTTTGTCTTTATATGGTTGTGTAGGGTTGGAATGATTCCATATCTAGTTAAATATTTATAAAATAATTATAGGTTTAAGAGGAAGTCATGATACTTCCCCATGAACCTATATGGCTCTCAAAACCATTTAAAATCTCACCAAATTATTCTATTCTGATTTAAAATCAATTTAATGTTTGGAGTTTCATTCCTAGTTATCGGTTAATATTACACCTGGGGTACAGGGTTAAAAAATCAAATTTATTATTGAAATACCTTTGGGGATAAAATATTAAAACCATAGTTGTTTATTTTATTTTATTCATGGTTGGAAGTGTTGCCTTAAAATGGCTTGTTGGGTGTTTTCTTTTTTGCATTGTATTTTTTTAGTGGCCAAATGTGTGCCTCTTTTCTACTATATTTATTTTATAGCTATTGTGTTTTTAATTATTTTTGTTTTATTTGACTTATCTATAAATAAATTTGACCATGTTGATCCTTATTAACATTCTATGTAAATATGGCATCATAGCCAAGCTTGTAAATTTTTATTTTACTTATTTTGCATGGATTTTAGTGCATTTAGAGTTATTGATGAAAATAACTTATTTTATCTTATTTTACATCTTTAATTTTTATTAGGTTAAAACATGATTGGGATTGCTACTTTTATCTTATAAAAATGTAGATTTAGGTGTTTTATCCTATGTTGGATGCTTGATATATTTCACAAGCTCATTTATGAAAGTGTCACTTGTGAAATTTTTGGTGTAGTATTCTTGACACTATTGGTGTATGATTTTAATGTTATTCTATTTGATGATGTTGTGTAACTATTTTAAATTTCTCAATGATGGATAAAATATATCTTGCCCACACCTTTGCCCAAAGCATAAATGTCTAACTCCACCATCCAATTGATGGTTGGGGTGGTGAGGGCCACTGATTGGGGGGCTCATAGGATGGGTCAAGTCATTTTAAAGATCATTTAGTGTCTTCTATTTCATTATAGAGTTTCATGATGTGTTTAGAATTATTCTTACCTAGTTATAGTGATTGAATGATTCCTATAACATGTTTAAAAGATACTCTTTCTATTTATTATTCCTACAACAACCTCTTGAAAATGTAAAAAAATATGTTGCACTCTTCATATAATCTATAAATTGAATTAGTTTGTTCTCATAACTTATATATTGATATCAAATTTATTTATGGGATTTAGTCTCCTTGATTAACCTTCAAAACACATATTTGAAGTATTTTTTCTATTGAATATTGAGAGAGAAAATTGAATTTTAAAATTATTTTATTTTTGTTATTTAATAAGAGAAATATGTTGTAGTAATTAAATGTTCTTCTTATATCATGATTTGTAAGTTATTATTTTTACTTGTTAATACTGTATCATCCACTTGTAATGTAAAAAGTTATCCAATCTTAGTGTACTTCTAGAATTATGTCAGTAGTAATATATGGTTATGAGTTGAGTATTCTTGATTGTCATGACTAAGTCACTTTGACCCCATAATTTAATTGTTTGACACTACAAATTATAGTGTTAACATGAATATCATGATGAAAGTTTGATAGTGTTGATATTCAATTAATAAGATAAAACAATAGTTTGCAATGAAGAACATTCAACCCAGTTGTGATATTGTAAAGTTATTATCACATTATTTTAATTTTGGATAGTTTAATTGAAGATAAAAATAAATTAGGTAATTTTGTTGTGGATTATTTCAATGATAATTCTATCTTTTTTCTAATCTCATTGTTGTCTAAAAATAAATTCTTGTTATTGGCTCGATAAAATTGGTAGCATGGTTAAATAAAGATCTTGTAAAACATTATGCACTATTGTGCATGTGCATAAGATGATTTGAATTAAGGACAAATTTGATCCTCTAAGATAATTGATATAATTTATGTTCCTTGGAATTATTTTATTATGATAAATAAAATTAGTAAGCAACATCCAAGTTAAAATAAATCTGAGTCAATTATTAGCTGGGTGTATGAATTTCTAGTGTGCTGAAATTTAATTCCTGAGATGTGTAATCTATTGATTTTATTATTAATATGGTTGAAGTGTTTTTATTATTTTTGTATGGATGTAATAAGTGGTTACTTGTTTTAATTATATTACCCTTGGTTTTGGAAAGTGGCCCTAAGGGGTAGATATAGCGTAATAAATGATTTTTAATTTTTAAGAGGAAGGTTGTTAATAAAATAGCAAGTTTGATTCATTCCACTAAAATTAAAAAGGAATGTGTGGTTATAAATCTATGTATTCTTGAATCAAGTGATTGGCATTCATGAAATTTTAAAGGGAAATTATTATATATTTAATTATTTCATTTATGTTGTGCTAAAGAACTTTATTTTGTAACCATGCATATTTATCCTAAGAAGGATTTGGAAAGTTGGTATTCCAAGATTGATCAATGTCATATATATAGAAATTATAATCTTAGATTTCCTTAAACTGATTAAGTCATGAGTATATGATTAAATCATATCCCAATTTGTGTCTACTATTAATGGGGGGGGGGGGGGGGGGAAATGGTGCAATGATCCTTAAATTACAAGATCTTAGTACTATATCAATATGCGATAGTACCATTTCATAACTCTTATATATATTAATTCTAATGAGTAAGGACATCCTTTGAAGCTTATACATTCTTACATATTGATGTAGGCATGCATTTTCTTATTTGATCCAATTATGGTTAAGACTTGAATTTATTTGTGTAATGATTATGAGTTTTGGATATTAAATGCAATGTTGTATGTTTTGATTACTTGAATATTTAAAATGGTCTATGAAGGGAATTGTAAATTTATAACTCTAGTTATGGGTTGTGGGTGTATTATACAAACCCTAACAATGCATAGTGAACTATATTCATAATTTTACTTATACTTTAAATGAAGTGACACTCAATTTTTTGGGGATTCATTTCACTTGGTATAAGAGCTTGTGATTAAAGGTTTTTTTAGTTTTGATTCATTTCACTTATTTTAACATATTATTGAAGCTTTGGTTGAGCTTTTGTATGGTTATGCATACCCTTGCAAAGGAACTGTGTTGCATAATGTACTTTGGATGGATGTAATACACCTAGTGTAGATGTAGATATCCTTAAGGAGGCTTATTTTACTAACTTGTATGTGTATGAATTATGGTCTATGAATGCCACATGTATTTATTTTTTATCTTTCTAATATTGAATTGAAACCTTGTATGCTAGTGTGCATAATAAACTAGGGATATATTTAAATGCCTTATATAGACTAGTACATATCTTATATGACTGAGAAGGTCATGTATGACTCTTATAAAGTCACTTAACCTCTTAAATGAGTTGATTAGTACTTATTTTATACAATCCTAAAGTTCTAAAAGTTCTTCTATTATGTAACTTATATGTGTGTGAGTGTGTATGTAGAAATTGATAAAAGTTTTGCACGTAATCCTATAACCTTATGGATTTTTAATGATTCCTTGACCAAAATATGTTAATCTCCATAGCCTTGGATGAATTCACCATTATCCAATTTTGGGTTGTGTTAATATGGGTCTTTCTTAACTATTGATTAACTTGTGTGGGTGGGTCAATATGTGTTAATGCGATAAAATACCACTATTGGAATTTAGAACAATTATTTGATAATTATTGGAAATGTTCTTAACACATTAAATACTTAAAGGGTTAAGGGATGACTTATACTTGAGAGGCTAGTTGAGGAGAGAGTGTACTTGATTTAATTGAGTAAATCATTTGATTTTAAAATGTTTATTGGTCAGGGACTGATTTGAGCTTTTTGGGTTGACAAAGTCAAATGGTATTGATTACCATTACCAGTCTATTAGATATGCATTAGGCCAAATTAATAATAAGTGTTAGAAGAGAAGGAACTTAAAATGATTTTTTTGACTATCAAGACCACTTGGTGAGTTATATGAATATTGACTCATTTTCTAGTGGTTTATTGATTTGGGAATTACTCTCTTAAATCTTGTATTAGACTAAGTTATAATTGGAGTTATTCCATAGATATTATGTGATTTTTGTGTCTACCTTTACTATATTATTAAGAGAAGTCTTGAATGGAATTAATATGCCTGATTTTTATGTTAAGAACCTAATTGGAAAGTTGGTGAAGTTGGCCTATTGTAATTCTTAGCAAGTTAACTATATTTGACTTGAACTAATAAACTAATTTTTAAATCAAGGATGTTTTAAATTGATACACTTATTGTTGAATATAATCTTTGTAGCTGAAAAATTAATAAAATATGGATTAAGGCTCATCATGTTAATTGAAGTTGGAATGGTATCCTAGATCATTATTGGGACTTGTGTTGCACAAGTATAAGTTGAAAAAGAGTTTTGTATCATGACTAATGCTTGTGAAGCATTGTTTTGTCCAAGGTAGTGAATTTATAATCAGGACCAAGAAGTTTTTTGTGATTGAATATTCATATTTTGTTGATATCATAAATTATGTGTTCTTTTAAACATCTTGGAAATTATAAAAATGTTTGGGTTTGGTTCTCCCATCATAATTAATGACTATTATGGGTAGAATTTTTATAATATTCTTTTCTATTGAATTGAATACTTTGGTGTTATATATGCTCAAATGCTTGAATTATTGAGATAATATAACACTCTTGTAATGAGTGGCATTTAGTTGAGTAGGATAGTTCAACATATATAAGATGATCATGGTTGGGTAAGGTTATTCCAAAGCAAATATGCCCTTGGACGGTGGTGTAATTAAAGACTAAATGTAGAAAGTTGTGAATAAAACCTTATGAGCTACTGTTGGAATTTTTAGAAATGATTATAAAATAATATAATGATATTATTGTTGATGTATCTTGGGTAATTAAAAGAGAATTTATTTTAAATGAACAATTGATTATTGATTTTATGTAGTTATTTTTATTTTTATAGCTATGGTAAGTAGGTGTATGTTTTTCTTACTTTTATGTGTCATTATAAGTGACTAGTTCCAACTACGCAAATGTTTAAAAAAAAAAAGGCAATTATGGTTGGTGCTTAGAGAACACTATTGGGTACAAGTTGTGGACTTGTAAGCAAGACTTGGAAGTTTTTTTGGGTTAAAATGCTAATATGGTTGGTTGTTTTCAACCATCATGTAAGATGAATGTGAATAAGTATTATGTTCTATGATATTAAGGTGATAAAATCTATTAATTTTAGCTAAAAATAATGATTGTGGGAATCCATAATATCCATGGTATTAATATAACCTTCACCTTGAGCCTTGGCTGATTACACCCTTCCCAAAGCCACACTACATAGGATAAGGAACACTAGTCAACCATTTGCTTATTTGTGTAGGTTAATTGAGAGACTAGTGATAAAAGTTTGTTGTTGAAATAAAAAGATAAAAACCTAGTGTTAGATGATGGCTTGCTTAGATGAGACCTCATATGATATTTTGTGTATGACATCCTTAGGAGGAATGAGGGTGTGACTCAATCTTGGATGGCCAAGTGGGGGTGCATGTGACTGAATTGCTTTAGTAAGTTAGAAACTTTTGGGTGTTTCTTATTGTTATTAGTTAGCATGAGCCATCTATCCATAATGTAAGAACACTATTGGTAAATGTTTTGGAACTCATGGAGATAGATTTTGGGCCTTGTTAGAACAAAACCTTCATGTAATAAGGTAATCATAATTTGAGATACATGGGACTGATTATGTGGTAGTTATGATGAATATTTGGTGTTATTTAGATGGTATCTAAACATTGGGTGGACTGATCAAATTTATGGACCCTTATGCTTCACTAGTAATTGTGCTTGTGTGTTGTGATATGAAAATACCCTTGGCATAAATTATCAAAACAACTAAATAAACATGTGTATCTTATTTCATGTGGTTTCTTTATTTCATGTATAATTGTTTTATTTTATATAAACCTCTATGTTATATTTGATTGTTTTATACCATGTAACTTTGTAACTTTGTTATGTTATCAAATATTGTTTCATAATTATTTCATGTATATTTCATATAATAAGTGTGACCTTGTGTTGTTAACTTTTTATATGAAGCAATGTGATCATGAACTACTTTGTGATGTAGCTTTTTATTTTTGAAAGCAACCTTTATTAATTAAATCTATCAGGATATAGTATAGTATTGTGTTTTGTAATTCCATATCAATGCTCTAGTGATGAGCATTGATGTAAGTGTGAGGTTGAGTGTAGATAAGCATTATATCTATATTGATTTATATCAGGTATGAGTTAGGAAGTGGAGTCTCTCAAAGGCTGAAAATTTACTTTTCTCCTTTGCATGAGGTAGCCACTTGATTCATTTGGGTGTGTGCACCATGTCTGCCATAAGCTAGCTATGGGATATTCATGCATAATGGTCACCTTGGAGATTAAGTATTACCTTAACCACCTCTTGAATGTTGTTTTAAACATAACCTATGTGTGACCTTGATGTAGCCTTATGAAGAACTAATTGGTCTTATAATTTAGATTCTTAGGTTGTACTTGTTGTAATGTAGGCATGTGTTGGCTTGTAAATGCAAGAATGTTATGTTATGAAATGGATTTTTTATTTTTGAGATAATATTCTTGAAAGGATATTTTTATCTATTATAAGGAATGACTAGCATGTATGCCTATGCTTAGAAGGTGCAATGTAAAGTCCTGATCAGGTAGTTTTGAAAAAACTCTTGGGTTCTATCAAGAAGTAATTATAAAATAACAGTGGGATTGTGATCCTATAACCATTATGTGAGCTCACAAAATTAGTAGAGAACATGATAAAAACCTTGAGTGTTTCATGTGAGTGTCTAGGATGGCCTCTCCAATATTCTATGTGGTTGGTGTGAAATGCTACACTAACCCACAAATGATGTATATTTTATCAATCATAGCAATATGGTTGGCTGGGTGTTAATTTCATTTTGAGATAAATGACAAGAAATTATGCATAAATCATAATTAAAAGTGGTGAAAGGACCACATAACAAGTATGATTACTATAATGGTTTATATTTTATGGTGAATATTACAAAATTATTCTTGGGACATAACTATTTTTTATGTAAAATGCTTCAAATTTGATTATTTTATGCTAAACTAGCAATTGCCATAAATTCCAAGTTAGTACATATACAAAAATATTTAATCTATTTCAATTTCAACTATGATATTAATAGTTTCTTGGATATTATGTCTATTTTATGATGGAAAATCTAACATGAAATTGCTTTAGTTTTAAAATTTTGATTTTGATTTTTGAAATCATGCTAAAATTCTACAATAGAATGCAAAACTTTAAGTATTTATGAGTACTCTAAAATATGACCTTTACTCATATGAGGTTAAAATGTCAAAAAGGTTGTAGTATATTTGTTATTGGATGCTTTGATTTTATCCTTCTCCATTGGTTATGGAAATTTGTGAATCTTCATGTAGGAAATCATGAAATAAGGAATCTCTTATTTTAATGATATAAATTTTGCACTTAATTGTTATGCTTTTTATAAATTGGTATACTATTAAAATTAGAAAATGGCTTATCAAACTCTTCAAAGGAATAGAGAGATTCAAAAAAAAATTGTACAATGGGCCCTATTGAGTGAAATAACTTCCATATGGGAAGATACATAGTTACTTAACAAATACTAACCATGAATTTTTTGATTTGTCACCAGGATAACTCCTCATTAAGGGAAGGAGGATGTCATAACCTACTATTTGACTATTTTTAACATACATTATTGGATGTATTAGCATATTTTTTAGTACTAATCATCTAATGCTTAAAAATAGATACTAATTTGATGTTATAATGTAGTAGCATACACTTATCATGTATATTAATGATGCCATCTATATAATCTTATATCGTGATTTTTTTTTCCAAATTTACATGTATATATGTTTTACATGTAGAGAATATATTGATGATGTCATGTTTTAGTGGCTACAAGACTCACAGGTATATGATCTAGGCTGGCATTGGATTTCAATAGTTGGGGTAATAATGCTAGAGGCAGTGAGTAGCTAGGTAACACTAGTACTAGATAAGAAATATAATGGTAATGATCCATCTAGTACTTTAGAAGTTACAGCATGCATGATGTCTCTCTTTTTATATTTTTTCATTTATTTAATCTTGATTGATATTTTAGTCCTTTTATTTCACTTGATTTTGGTTGTGTCTGCATTTATATTTTATTATTTTCTTTGATTGGTGTTATGTGTGTGTTGGCTTAGTGATAAGCTTCCTTTTTGTCTTAGTTGTCAATTTTATTTATTATATCCACTAAGGGGCTAAAATACTTTAAATATCATATTAGCTGATGAAACTGATCATTCTTACACTGCTCTGTAACCATCAACAAACTGATACAGACCTATTCAGATCATTCATTCTTTGTAGCCTTGTTATCCCTATTTATTAGCCATAAATCCTTATATATTATCTCAATCATGAAAGTAAAATCATTTCTGGATACTCATTAAGCTCTTTTATAACATAATGAAAAATCTCCTGAGGTTGCTTTGTACAGAATTGTACTTCCTTCTTTATGCCCTATTCTAATTAACCCTCCTTGTGTGCAAAACTCCTTGTCCAGAGTAAAGTATGGACTTTATAATCAAACCAATAATCATTAAAGATACCCAATATCTTCTTACAGGTGAATCAATCATTTTTTAGTGCACTTCTTTGGAGAAATTCACTTTTCCTATATTGGCCTATGCTCTTCCCTTCACATGCACCTAGGTTTCACTTGGCAATTGTTATTTTCCATACTTATCCATACTGTAGCATCTTCAGAACACCTCCAAAATTTTTATAACACCTTCATGGTTCATATTGAAAAGTTTCAAGAGGTTTCAATCATTAAAACTCATTTTGAGGGCTAGAAGCTAGTTCAAGATTTTCCCTTGGACAGTCACAAGCCGAGAGCTAATTAATTTTGCTGGGAGTGTTTTAGCATGTTTCAAGGGTTAAAAAAAAATTTACGGTATTTTTTACTACCCTACACCTTTCCCAATCATCCTCCCATTCATAATAACCTTCTGTACCTTCCAATGCTTAACATTTTAGTTGTCTTTGATTGTATTTTCATGACAGTCAGCAGGGTTCATGTTTGTCTTCTTAAACACAATGGTCCATAGGCCTTTCAAGGTGATATAAAAACATGTCAACATATAAATTATCCCCCCCATTCACATACTCATATCAAGGGATGAGTTTAACAATCAATCTACTATGCAAAACATTCAATGTCTTATCACTGACTGTATATTACCACCTACAGGCCTGAATTCCAACTGTGGAGATTTTGAGATATCAAGGGGTTTCTAAGCCTGCTTCCTCTTCATTTAGATTTATAATTTCATTATATACTTATATTCATGTCAAAATTAACCTTATGCAAACATTTTCTCATGGGTTTTCTTAAGACAGTGGGTTGTAGTTTTCAAGGCCTGAATACCCTGTTTAGGCTTTTTATAACATTCCACACTCCTTAAAACCTCTTGATCACATAATAACACTTTTATATTGTTACCAACATACAAAATAATCAGTCTTTCACAATGTTCTTATATAAAACCATCACACACATTCACATACATAGGCATGTCACCAAAATTCATTAAGAAACCATATATGAAACAAATACATTCATTCTTTCTTGATCAACTAGAAGACTTACAGGTCAATATCAATGTCTAGATTCAATTTCACATGGATTTCAAAACCTTTTCTTCTCCTTCATACATTATTTTCTCCTTCTCTTTAACTCTAACAACTCTTGAGTGAGGTCCTCCCTCACTGTTTTTCTTCTCTTTTCTTCATTCCATCTTCTTTCCCTTGAATGAGAGGACTTTTCCTCTCTGTCCTTCCTTTCTTCTACACCCCTCCCATCCTCTCTTCTTCTCTCTTCTATTCTTAATTAATTCTTATTTTTCTCTCTTTTAAAGAACTTTCCTTCTAACTTCTACGCCCCAATTGGGCTTAAGGCAAAACAAAATATTGTTTTTCAGTTTTAACAATATTCTAAGGTTGAAAATAGTTTCAACAATTTCCCCCTGATTCCCTCAATAGCATAACCATCACTTTTTACCTTTTCACTTTCAATTTTTGATAATTACATTTTAATTTCAAGGTGAAATTTTGAAATCTCACAATTTGGAGGGAAAACCAGAATTTGAAATTTCCCACTAGCATTTCATTTGCATTTGCAACTAGTCCTCCATGGTGCTATTGTAGATGCTCCTACATCATTAGCCCTATTAAATCATTTTCTAAAATTTATTATATGGTGACTAAAATTATTTAATCTAATTTTATTTTCTTGGTTTTATTACCAATAGGCCTCAAATAGGTTAATGACACACATTATAATAGATCGGGACTCCATGCAAAAAAAGTAATCCATGTATAATTTTATCTATTAAATAAATTCTTATTTAATAACTCTATGAAAAAAAAGTAATCCATGTATAATTTTATCTATTAAATAAATTCTTATTAGGCCATGATGACCATAAAAGGGTTGTGGACTTTTGGCCATGCATTATATTTAAAATAAAAATAAAAATAAAGTATATCTATTTATAAATAAATAAATAAAAAGAGGAAAGTAAAAATCAAAAGTTTAATGACTAGGAAAAATAATGGCTTTAAGGGTTGAATCTTTACCCAAAAAAGGTAATCAATTGTTTTGCTTAAAATAAATGCCATTTTTGTTGTGTTCTCTTATAGAAAAACCGTGGAGAGAAAATGGTGGCCATGAAGAGTAATGGAGGCTCAAAATTCATCTTAGTAGGCTTTAAAAGCTTGAAAAAATTCATGCCTAGGTAGAAGGGAGAAAAAGAGAGCAAGCAATGGAAGAAATAGATGGAGTTGGACAAGTTTTACATTATTGTGTTAAGGGTAATCAAGGAAAAATTCATTTTATTCTTCATAGGGTATATTTGTGCCAAGTAAGTGATGCAATTTTAATTCTTGCTAGAGTTTTGTCTTTATATGGTTGCGTAGGGTTGGAATGATTCTATATTATAGTTAAATATTTATAAAATTCTTATAGGTTGACTTCCCCATGTACTTTTATGGCTCTCAAAACCAGTTAAAATATCACTAAACTATTTTTTTCAGATTTAAAATCAATTTAATGTTTGGAGTTTCATACTTGGATATGAGTTAATATTACACCTGGTGTATAGGGTTTAAAAATTAGTTTTATTATTTAAATACCTTTGGATATAAAATATTAAAACCCTAGTTTTTTATTTTATTTTATTCATGGCTAGAAGTGTTGCCTTAAAATGGATTGCTTGGTGTTTTCTTTTTTATACTATATTTATTTAATGGCCAAATGGGTGTCTCTTTTCTACTATGTTTATTTAATATTTTTTGGGTTTCTAATTATTGTTGTTTTATTTGACCCGAGTGTAAATAAATTTAACCTTATTGGTCCTTATTAACATTATGTGTAAAGATGGTACCATAGCCAAGCTTGTATATTTTTTTTTTGGCTTATTTTGATTGTATTTTAGTTCATGTAGAGGTATTGGTGCAAAGGACTTATTTGTTCTTATTTTACATATTTCATTTTTCTTTATTGGATTAAAACATGATTTGGATTGTTACTTTTCTCTTACAAAAAATCCATATTGGGTGTTTAATCATATGTTGGATGCTTGGTAGATTTGGTAGGTCCATTTATGCAAGTGTCACTTGCGAAATATTTGTTGGTGTAGTATTGTTGACACTATTGGTGTATGATGTTAATGTTAATATATTTGATGATGTTGTGTAATTGTTGTATATTGCTCAATTATGGCTAAAAATATATTTCTCACACTTTTTCCCAAAACACAAATGCCTGACTCCACCACCCAGCTGATGGTTAGGGTGGTGAGGGCCACCGATTGGGGGGCTCATAAGATGGGTTGGGTTGGTGTATGGATCATTTGGTGGGTAATGTTTTATTATAAATATTAATTATGTGTTTGGAATTATTATATGGTTGAAGTTACTAAATGCTTCATGTAGCACGTTTAAAAATTACTCTTTCTATTTATTATTCTTGTAACAACCTATTACAAATGTAAAAAAATATGTTGCATTCTTCATATAAACCTGAAATTGAAGTATTTTCTACTCATATATTATATAGTGATATTAAAAATGTTTTATGGGTTTTATTCTCTTCTATTTTAACCTTTGAAATGAATATCTAAAGTATTTTTTGTTGAGTGTTCAGAGAGAAAATCAAATTCTAAAATGATTATATTTTTGTTATTTAAAAAGAGAAATATGTTGCAGTAATGAAATGTTCTTCCTATAGCATGATTTGGAAGTTATTATTTTTACTTATTAATCATGTATCATCCAATTGTAACGTAAAAATCTATTAAATATTTGTGTACTTTTAGAATTATGTCAATGGAAATATATGGGTATGAGTTGAGTGTTCTTGATTATCATGACTGAGTCACTTTGAGTGCATCATTTCATTATTTGACACTAAAAATTATAGTGTTAGCATTAATATCAAGATGAAGGTATGATAGTGTTGATATTTAATTAATAAGACAAAACAATAGTATGCAATGAGGATCATTCAACCCAACTGTGATATTACAAAGTTGTTATCACATTAATTTGGTTTAATTAAAGATTAAAAAAAATTAGCTAATGTTTTCTTGGATTATTTCAATTAGAGTTTTATCTTATTTCTAATTTTGTTGATGGCTACAAATAACTTCTTGTTATTGGCCTTAGAAAATTGCTAACATGGTTAACCAAATATTTTGTAAAACTTTATACATTGTTATGCATGTGCATAACATGATTTGAATTAATGAAAAAGATGATCCTATAGGATACTTGGTAAAATTTGTGTTCCTTGGAATTATTTCATTATGATAAATAAAATTAGTAAGATAAAATCAAGTCAAAATGAATTTGACCTAATTATTAGCTAGGTATATGAATTTATAGTGTGCTAGAATTTAATTCCTGAGATATCTATTCTATTGATTTTATTATTTTTATGGTTGTAATAAGTGTTTTTACTATTTTTATATAGTTTTAACAAGTGGTTATTGGTGTTAAATATTTTTCCATTGGTGTTGGCAAGTGTCCTTAAGGGGTAGATATAGTTTAATGCTATTACATATATTTCTTGGGCATGGGTTATGCATAATAAATGATTTTTAATCTTTAAGAGGAAGATTGTTAATTAAAAAACAAGTTTGATTCATTCAACTACAAGTATAAATGAATGTGTGATTGTTAATTTATGCATGCTTGAATCAAGTGATTGGAATACATGAAATTTTAAAAGGAAATGATTATATATTTAATTATTTCATTTAAGTTATGTTAAATAAATTGATATTATAATATTATAAAAAGGATTTGGAAAGTTGGTATTCCAAGCTCCATTGATGTCATACATATATAAATTTCAATATTTAAATTTACCTAAATTGATAAAGGCATGAGTATATGATTAAATCATATCCAAACTTGTGTCTAGTGTTAAGTGGGAAAAAAATAAACATGGTGTACTGATCCTTAGATTATGAGATCCATGTAAAAATATCCATATAGGCTAGTACTATTGTATACCTCTTATATGTATGAATTTTAATGAGAAAGGACATCCTTGAAAGATTATACATTATTTTAGAATGATGCAGTCATACCTTGTCTTAATTAATCCAATTATGGTTAAGACTTGAATTTATTTATGCAATGATTATTTTATAATATGAGTCTTTGATTTTAAATGCAACATTGTGTGTTGTGATTACTTGAATATTGGAAATGGTGTTTGAAGGGAATTTTACATGCATAACTTTTTTTATGGGTTGTGGGTGTATTATACAAACCCCAACTGCACATAGTGAACTATATTCATAATTTAACTTACACTTATAATGAGGTGATGCCCAAATCTTTTTTGGGGTCATTTCATCATCTTTTATAATATGGTTTTATATTTCAAGAAATATTCAACTATTACCTCATTATATTTTTAATTTAGATGGGAAACTTGAACATATGAACCTTTATCAATGATTATGATTGAGAAATGTGCAAAAAATATATTTGTAAGTGTATTAAATGTTGTAATGGACTGATTAGGGAGATCATAAAACCATTATAATGTAGATTAATTTAAACTATGAGGGAACAACCTAATTAGGAGCAAATCATTAGACACACAATCCAAACATGGTTCATGAAAATCACATAGATGATGTGATGGGATACCCTTACCATAATATAGAGTAAGCTTGGGTGAAATAAATATATATGGTAAAGGATTTGCCTCTAGCGTCAAAGTTTTATGTTGGAGAAAATGAGAGTCCAAGGCATTAAATGGTCTAGTAGAACCCTACTAAATATGCTACACCTTGGCCTACAAATAATTGATCTCTTACCTAAGGATTTGTACATCTATAGAGGAGCGATATATTATATCAATAGGAGGTGTTTCCAATGGTGATATTTGGCTAGTTTTAGTAGTTTTTAATAAAATCTAAGTTTCCCCATAGTGGGTGTAATAATATTAACATCTTTGGAGTTGTATGATTGACCAAATGTTATGTTATTTATTTCCAATATAGCTTGAAATTTTTTTTCATGGTCATGGGGTTGTCATTTAAGTCTATGTATGAAACTTTGTAATATCTCATCCTTATTGATTACAATATGTCATCATGGAAGGGGTAGTGTGTCCCAAGTCCTCTCTTGTGTATCATCAATATATTAATTGTATTACTCATGTTACAATGTATTATCATCAAATTCCACATAATTAGGAAGTGAAGAATAAATTATGGGGTTGTAAACGGTCTTTTATCCATGGTATAATCTTGAATGGAATGAATCTAGTTATAATCAATAGGATTACCACTATGTCTATCACTTCTTTTTAAAGGAAGAGATATAAATTTTTTAGATGGCATATAGTAAAAAAATGAAAGAGTGATACTAAAAAAGAATATATGAAATATGGAAAGTATAACATAGTAAATTTAAACATGAAAAAGAAGGATACAAATCGTAGGAGTATCTAGGGATAACATTTGAATGCTATTCAAAGTAAGTCAGGTACACCAAATTATTTAACTATTTTGGGAAATGGAATGTGAAACCTTAACTAGATAAATATCTAAGTAATAAATCAAGGAATAAATATATAAATATCAACATCCACTAGTTTTTATAATAATTTATTTGTTTACTTAGCCTATAAATAATAATGAATTATAAAGGATGTACTTAGCTAGAAAATATGACTAGAATAGACAAGTGAAATGATGAATGTGGTGAAAGAATAATGTAGGGTGTCATCAAGAGGAAATATGTGTTAGATTAATCTTTACATAGTAACATGATCTATTTCCAAATATCACACTATACTAGGGTCTCTTGTGCCACACTAATGATCTTGAGAAGATGAAATAGCTATCTTCTAGGAGGATGTTCACCTTACTATGATAAGACTATGTCGATATGATTGAGTCATGAATTGCTATTTTTCTATGTTTTTGATTGATCTCAATGTGAAAAGCTAATCTTCCATGATTTATAGTTTTTTGAGGAAAATAATTATAATTAGAGCATCATTAGTGTGTTAGGGTAGACATGACCACAACATCGCATGTGATAAGAGTTGCCTACATACCAATACATTAAAATGGGATCAAGCCTGATGTAGTTATCCCAATCAAAGTGTTGGTGTAAGTGCAAATTAATTATAGTAAGAATGATAGTTTGAATGCTTTGAGTGTGTATTAATATAATAAAATTGAGTAATCTAAGATCTATTCTATTATATATGGGTGTATGCAAAAATAGAGTAGAATAGGGATAAATGACCTTGATTTTCACAACTATTTCTGAGTTTTTTCATGAGAATTGGAATCTATTTTCCACATAGCCAAAATATTAATGAGAGAGGTCTTTATATAGCATTATAGTGCTTGTCAAGATGTGAAATGAGTCTAGGATAACATTGAAATGCTTTAGGTAGTAGAAATATTTTTGTTAGGGGTAAATAAGGCTGAGGGTTAATATTATTTCCCCTTTGCCAATAGTGTATTGCTATAGACAAAAAGGGTCATGTTATTGTCCAGGTGGATGGAATAGGTGAAGAAGGTTCATGAATTCTTAGGTCATGACTCAATGTTGCCTTTAATATATATGGGCATGGGCTATAAGTACATAAAAGATAGAAAAAGATCAAAAGAGGCCCTAATATAGGTCTAGGGATAAGCTAAGGATAGGGTGATCTCAAGTGACACTCACTACACTAAAATGACATTTTAGATGACTATAGTATGCACCTATAATTCTTGTGCAAGGTGAATACCATTAAATAATAATTTTATATATAAGTCCTTAAAATTTAATAGTTCCTTGGATCAACAAAAAACATCCTCAATGATTGTCTAATCTATATCCTTTAATGAATGAGATTTTTTCCTAGGTTTCACAATTTTAAAGATGAATCAAAGGCACATGTTTTATAGGAGGAATTATATTCTTGAAAATGGCTTAAATGTCATTTTTATATACCTATATATGGAACCAAGTTACGTACCTAGATCTATAAATATGAAGTCCTAAAATTTTCATAAGAATCTGCCAACATATACCTTCAAACATTATATACACTAACCTAGGTAAGCAAACATCCATTAGTTTTATCTCAAATTGAAAATAAGTATACAAAATAAAACCAATGGATTTTTTATTTACAAATTCAAAGATTTACTTCCCAAGTTATTGTAATGGCCACCATCCTAATGTTGGTGTTGGTATCTTCTCTCTCTTTATTGCAAATTATCTTCCCTTCTTTTTTTATCCCCCCATTATTTTCTCTTATATTTTATTGTTCTATTTCCACTCCTATATGTTTTTTATGACTTTGAAGTTATCCTAAAATATTTCAAGTTTATCATTATGAAACTCAAATTCATTAATGTGTGATATGATCCCCGTGTTATTCACTTGTAGTCCATAACCCTATATTTTGGTATGGAAGCCACATGTAAAACCTCTTCCTTTCACCAAATGGAAAGTCAACCCAAAATCATAGAAATATAAAACTTAATTCCTTTATAAGCTATCCATAATGATAGGAGTCTCAATAAAGGGAATTCCCATGTGAAGGGAGGAGTGGTTGAAGGTAAATTATGATAGAGCATATAAAGGTAATCCTAGTAAGGTGGGGGTGGTGGATTAATCATGGATGAGTTGGGGACCATAATTACTTCCTATACAAGGCTGAGGGTATCCAATCCAACCATGTTGATGAGGCTAAATTTTCCCTTTAGGGCATCCATCTAGTTATCCAACTAAACATTCATAAACTAGCTATAGAAGGGGATTCACACATCTTAAATTCCCTTTTGAGAAATATAAAACCATCCCACACAATCATCCAAATAATAGCCATTGTCAGATGTATCCTTTTCTTAACCAAGTGTATGATATCATAGATATTTTGAGAGGGAAACACTGTGGCTGATGTTCTTTAAAATATGGGTGTACTCAACTCAAAACTCTCCATGTGGATCAAACCCCTCAACATCCCATACCTTTTTTACCCCTTGATCAACAATTATTTACACTTTCAAGCCTATCAAACTTATGTTAGGAACACATGTGAGAAAAAAAGTCATCACTAAGCAAAGGTTAAGACACACTTTGTGTCATAATAATGACACCAGATTTGAATCCAATGACAAAATGCATCACATCAAAAATATTCCTTGTAGCGGATATAGGATAAAATAAAATATTAGAATTTAAAACTATTAATTGGTCCACAAAAACTTTCAATATCTAAGAAAAAACAAGATCAATAACATGGGGGGAGATCAGGACCGCTATGAAACAATTTACTATTTAGAAGTTCAAGCAAACTAGAAAGTGTGGAGAAATTTGAGAAAATGTGGACTCACAGAGTTTATGCTCCATATTGAAGGGCATGACAAAATTTTGGCTAGGGATTTCATGAAAGGATGGAAATAATGCCATGTTGTCTTCAGGGGAGTCACTATGAAATTCATGGAAGAGCTCATTGAGGACATCAACGATATGTCTTATGAATGAAATAAGGCATTCAAATACAAGAGGCATTTATCAGAGCTCATGTAGACCTTCTTTGAGATAAATACCATCTTTCAAATGGAAAACAAGGGATTTTCTAGGGCTAATCTTCAAAATAGATGGTCGAATGTCTGCTTATAGATAATGCACTATTTTAATTTAGAAGGAAAGTTCACTCATATCTTTTTACACCATTTTTTATTACTAAACCATTTTAAAGTGTATTGGATCATTTGTTGTATTATCTCCTCATGTCACCAAAATATGCAGTCCTATCCTTTTAATAAAAACCCACTACAAACATAATACACCAATGACTAATTCATTTTATCACTAAAAGAATAGCCCACATGAGGATCCAAGAAATATGTATTGTGGAAAGTAGTAAATAAAATAAATCTAATAAGGATAACTTACTTGAGGGTAGAAATTATAAGGCTTCTTCTTCCCCCAACTCGGTTCACCCATGAGAGGGAAGGAAGAAGGATAAAAAAATCTTAATATTCTTTTCTCTCAGAGAAGAGATTGGGAAAGAGGCTCAATAAAAGTCTCTAGTTCCCCTAAGGCATTGGAAACCCTAATATTGAAATCCACATATTAAATATGGTAGAGGTATGGAAGAGGGATGATGATTCAACTCAAATTCTAGAGGGATATAGGAAGAAGTTTGTAGAGTTCCATGACAATCTATAAAAATGGACAGGCAGTTGGTGTCACTTATGGAACAATGGAAAAATTTCAAGCAAGAAGTGGATGGGTTGAGGGAAAGGATGAGGGAAAAAAAAAGGATGACAAGGAGTAAAATAAATTTGGAGGGAACCCCAAATATAAAAGGAAAAAAAATATCACCATCACCTCAAGATCTACAACACCATGAAAGGAAAAGAAATTATAGAGAAGGATAAAGCCTTGACATAACATATAAGAAACATGGTAGAAGGCCATTGTATACAAATTAGAGGAATGATAAGTAGTAGTGTAAATAAGAAGATAAGTTATAGTAAGAAAAATACCTACTCTAAGGAAATATTATAGGTGGCTTTGTGTTGTGGTTTAGTTATTTGTTCTTGTTTTGTTGAAACTTTGCTAACTTTTTACATCTAATAGGCTAGGTTGGCCTTGTCACTTTTTATTTTGTATGTACTTATTTCATGTTGAACTATGGTTTTCAAGTCCCTATAAAATCTAAGTTTAACCTATCAAATAAAAAAAAACATTTCCATAATGACCTAAATCATTTTGATTCAAAAAGTACATGTAAATAAAGTTATTATAACCTTTTACAAAATCAAAACCCAATTTTCCTAAGTTAAAATACTTATTTTAGATAATTTTTCTTAGGTTCCCTTTTTCCTTATTTTCACCTCTATGGGTCACCAAAATGGGCATATAAGTATATCAACCTATATATGATTTACTAATCACCCAATAATCATATGATTTTGAAATTAATGAACTAGTCTACATAAGTATAAACTAGTAACATTTAGTCCATATAGTGATTCCATAAAGATTTAAAAAATCAATGCATATTAATGGAATTAACTTATTATGTTAATAAAAAAACATCTAATATAAATAAAAAACTCAAAATCAATTCGTGAATGAAATATTAACAATAAAAATAGCTAATGAAAAGTAAAAAATCAACATTTTTTTAGAATAACATTAACACTAAACTCATTTAATTAATCAAGAGCGTAAGCTTATGTGTGTGTGGGTTTAGTTTCACTCTTTCTATCCATAATGATGATATATGCAACCTCATTCCCTATTTTACTCTCCATATGTTTCACTCTATGAGGTGTGATAGTCCTAAAAACACCTCAGTCAATAAAAAGATAGTTAATCTGAGCTTGAAATATAATAATAAAGTACCCCAAATGTAGGTACATCTATGAACTACAATTTAATTCTATAAATGAAATCACATGCATATAATATTCTAATAAAAAAAATATAATGCTTTCAAATGAACATGAAAATGTCATCTAATCATAACTAATCATGAAATAAAATAGTACAAATGTCAACTATACAACATACATTTCCTAATATAACATAAAACTTAGAATCTACTAATCATTAGTTTCACTTCTCTTACTGACACTTGTGCATTTTTTTAAGAGTGGGATAGGATATGCCATATGATTTATGATAGAAAAACTATATTGATAAAAATAGTATAGTTAATGTTTTCATAATTATACTGGGTATCTTGATATAATATATTCCTTTAACCATGTCTTCACCTATTTTATTAGCTAGCTCGATATAATATTTTATCTCCACTTTACGTCTACCTATATAAAGCTCGGTATAGTTTATTTATTTGATTATTCATGGTTTAACTATATCATCCAACCTAGTACCATCACATTTAACTAAATATACCTTAATTATATTGGCTAACCTACTAAAATATTTTAATTTACTTATTTTAAATCTACTACATTAGGGGGGCTGATACAATCTACTTTTTATGTTTTTGTGTTACCAACTGCATCAACTAGGTTGATAAAATTGGCTCACCCTACCTCAACTATACTAGTAATGAAAAGACCACATGATTTGATTCTAAATAGGATTAAATTAGGTTCATATTCTTATATAACTAATACACTTCATATTTTTTACCCTCATTAATAATCTTGTATACCTCACATTATATTTTTTATGATTATGATCTTGTAGAATAAGTTTATATATTCCCATCTCAAATCCTGTTTATTGATCTCATGAGTAATTATCCATGTCATCAAAACCATATTATGTATCTTTTAGTTGACATGAACATTACTCCACCACCACCTATAGATAATGAATATACTTTTCCTAGGTCTAAGGAAAACATCTTTTAAAAATTTAAAAACATGAACATCAAAATGATCACAATATAGATGCATCACTTTCATTAAAATTCACTCTAAAATAAATGATCCTAGATGAAATATTACTTTTTAAACATAATCCTTATTTTTTTTTAGTGTCCATGTTGGTGATATCCAATTAAATAAATCCTTAATATATGAAGTCTTCAATAATTGCATCATTTTTTTGGAATTCATCAAAACCTTATGATATTCTAAATTCAATGTTAAATATACCACAACACTTGCTAATAGAATTGCTAAATATAGATTATTTCATTAAGACACATTTGTATTCCTATCATGGTGACACCTATTATAGTTAGAGTTAATATTTTGATATTCAATTTCCATCTATATTATAACATATTTCTTGGCCACCCTTAAACACATCATATGAAGGTCATGGCCTCTTCCACATACCAATTCCATAAGTTTCATTAAATTGGTGATGTTTACATGATACAAGGTGATACTAGTCATTTTAATTTTTAAAAATTATAATAATTCAATGTATATGAAATCCCAAAAATTTAACCTTTACCTAACATACCATTCCATGAGTATCAATGTTTTAACTATCACATTAACTCAAACTAAGGTTATAATAGTCACCTTGAGATTTTGGGAAACATGCCACCCAACCTCACTGATTACTATGATAATTAATCCAATTATATTAGTTTTAAAATCAAAAAATTGTGCCTTCCTTATAGAGTCATAACTATGTTAGCACCAAACTTGTATCCTCACTCTTGAAAGAATCCAACTGATGAGTTTCCCAATTTTGTAGCTATTCCTAACAAGCCTCCTTATCATCAATATTCTAGTGACATATTGGTTGAATCACTTAACATAGATCTCACCAATCTTGATCATGATGATGGTTATACCTTATATGAATCATAATTTTTTGTTTATGCCGAAGCCAAGAATGCATAAGGCCTTTGTTGTCATTCCTTCCTTTAACGCTCTTATCAAATATTATTTTAGAATTAATTTAGTTAATATAATTTGACCTAATACTCCTTTTCTATTTGAATTTCCCAACATAATCCCTTATTTTTTATGTTTATAGGTCTAATATGGATCCACATCTTCTCTATATTTCATGTATAGTTCCTAATTTTGAGCCTGATCAGAGCATGTTTAATGATCGAATTATGACTAAACATTTTCAATTTTATATATACTCAAGTGTGTAGATATTACCATTAATTTTTAACGTAACAAAAGCTAAAAGGCCCAACCCTTAATATAAATACTAGATCACCTATATCTAATAATCCAATGTTATATTATTTTTTCCATGAGACTAATACACATAATTAAACTAAATGTGATCCCTTTGACAATACATAGGTGTACTTCATCTCAAGGAAATTTATTTTCCTTGTCAATTAAACATGTTGCCTTTGAATATTACACCTAATTATATCCCATAAAATGAAGAAGTTTATATTATTTAGTGCCAATGTTATATAAATTATATGGATAATTATATATGAATTTAGTATCATTTATTATATTTTCATAGGAATGAACCTTAAGGTTATCAAAAATGTTCACATGGTCCACATAAGATAGAAGAACAACATATCTAATGAACAAAACCAACTCTTTGATCCAAAGATGTGTGTCCCATTAATTATGTAATGGCATACTCTCTTAATTAATCATGTAATTCTCACTATGAATCCCCACATACTCTTCCTTTTAACATGTCCTCTTTTTTACTTTAAGCTCATCCACCAGGTAGTCCTAGAAAAATTCTCATAAAAAATAGAAGAGATTGTGATTCAAGTTAAATATTAGTTATAGTGACACTTGATAGTTGTTATTGATGATGTGTAGATATATACCATTATATTCTATAAAATATTATTTTTCATATAATTTAATTCAATTTTTTTAACATAATTTATTCTCATATAATAATATTTAGCATATATGATGTTCATTGTATATATATGGCTTGTATCATGATCTTTACTTCTCAACACTTTATTTTTTGACATGCATATTTACTTTATATATTTTTAAATAAATTTTAATTCAACCTTAGTATCCCTTATGCATAATAGGTACCATATTTTGGTTTTATCTTCAAATTTTATATCACTTTTTAGTTGCCTTTAATTTTCATTGTGGATCTTAGGTAGCATCTTCAGGATCATTTTTCATTCTACACCAATTTTTAGTTAGCCTTATTTTCCTTGGGATTATTTCATATATTTTTATATTCCCCATATTTTGGGATGATATCTATTATTTTTATTTGTGTTATACCCTTTGTAAGTTAGTATTGCTTCTCTAGTTGCATGATTACCATCTTTAATAGTGTTTCCATTTTGTGGGTTTCCTTTTCATGAATTGACTTATATTTACATGTACCTCCAAATCCCTATTTTTTCATAGTCATTTCTAAACCAAAAATATCCTTTCTTGTTGTCAGATACTAGTATGTGTTCATTTTATCACCATTTTCACATGGAATAATTATCTATGATCACCATATTTCCCTCTCCCTTTACATGAGTTACACTTAGGCCAGTTTTAAGATTGGACTTTTTCCTATGGTACAAGTCTAAGATTATTTAGGCACCATGGTATTTATAATGTGTTATATAATATATAGATGTAAGTTCTCTTTGTTTTAGTCGTATTTATAACCCATTAATTTTTCTATAAATCCATATGGAGGATAAAAATACAAAAATACAAAAGATTTAAAAGTCAAATATTAATAAAATTAAATATTAATATACAAAGCATGTCTTAAAATCAAATCAAACATAAATACATGATCTTATTGTCATATATTATATTATAGTTGAATATAAAACTCTAAATTTGGCTACATGATATAGATAAGTTCCATTGGGGTGTGTTAGGCTAGTAGACTAAAGTAGGAGGTCTCAAATCATTATTTTTTATCTTCTCACATTCTAGTGCTAGCTAATTTCTAACACATACATGTATATAATGATACATAGATGCATACATTGTAAGACAAATATAATCATAAAGAGAGAAGACATACATACATATGTACACACACACACACACACACACACACACACACACACACACACACACACACACACACACACACACACACACACACACACACACACACACACATGTTTGTGTGTGTACTTTTATTTTTGCATGTGTGTCTTATATAAATGCACATCAATATA
>JARHVA010004304.1:860000-927500 GCA_037957365.1 Torreya grandis
TGAAATGTACCCTACTAAGTAGACCCTTCAATAATTTTCACCTTGAAGTAGACCCTTTAGCCCTTTGTAACATACCCTTTGGGACTTTTGTCTTGAGCATTTTTTACCCTATGATCCTATCTTTTAGGAATTTTTTCCCTGGGTCATTTCCTTCAAACTTTATGTCTCAAACATTTTTTATAATGAAAAAATCCAAAAATAATTCCCCCATGGGCACATGCCTTTCAGACTCTTTGAATCAACCCTTCAGACATTTTGAAAATGACCCTTTGGCCCTTTTTAAAGTCACCACTTACCCTTTGGAGCTTTGTCCCAGGCCCTTTTTGCCCTTCAGCTAATTCCTTTGATAGTTTTATCTCAAACCTTTTTTACTTCATACATTTTATCTGAGAGAATTGAGTCTTTAGGAGAATTATTGTGGACATTTTGTCTAAAATAATTCCCCTGATGGAATTCCTATGGACTTTGTATCTCAAACATTTTATCCAACAAAAAGAACCCTTTGGGAGAGTTATTATGGATATTTTGTTTGAAATAATCCCCTTGTAAAAAAATCTTGAAATAATACCCCCACACAAAAATCTTGAAACAATTTCCCCACAACAATTGTCTCAAAAAATACCATACTACCAAATGGCACCCTTGTTTAGAGAACATTTCATTATGTTTTGAGCTAAATATTTTACCCTAGACCCAAATCATATCTTACTAATACTAATAAATTATGCTAAAATATTCATCTAGGGTCATTTATATATGTTTCCCAAAGTATTGTGCTAAGTCTTCTTTTTATTTATACTTGTAGGAGTAGAGCAAACCATAAGATGATAAGTGTCCAACTCACAAGGAGTTAAACCAATGTGACGATCACATGTATGTCTTTTAATGGTCATGCAAATGTCAAATTTAATGTTATAAATTACCCATTTGAATTAAAATCAAGATCTTATGCGTGCATTCACTCAAGCCCATTTGATCTAATGATACAATATCAAGTTGAAGTGTCAATTCTCTACAAGAGTGATAAGTGTCACTATCATAGGATCCTAGTGCACAAATCTAATAACTCATGGGAAGAATAAATAATCTTAGTACATAGAGCTCATAAATGTTAATTGGCTACCAAGTGACACACATATGAAGTAGAGAAAAATAGGGAATGACAATTGTCAAACATATAAGAGTCAATGATCCAAAAGCACTAAAATCCAATGAACCACATTATACCAGTGCATAAGGATCGATAGTGCAAGTCTTAGGTGGGTTTTTTAAATATCTTGGACTTAATTAGGTGTTGACACATGTCACATTTCAAAATTAGTAGGGAATTATAGATAAAACATGTAGATCTTTGGACACTTGAGCTATATTTATCAATAGGCATTGAATCCCATAGTTAAGCTAGAATATGAAAATGCATGTCTTAATTTGAATGATGAATATAAAAGTGAAGATATATATTATATAAAAGGCATGGTTGAGCATGAAATGCATAGTTTAGATTATTCATATTTAATATAAGTGCCACCAATTCTAAAATATTAGTAAAGTGATTTTGGTCCTTCATGCATATGTTGATTTTAATTTGAAGGTCTCTAATATGAAAGATCAATAGGTTATTCTCAAAAAATTTAAAAATATTCATGTGTAGTTTTGATAAATGTCATATATTCTAAAGTTTGCATATAGTTGAAACTAT
Source organism: Torreya grandis (assembly GCA_037957365.1). Classification (NCBI taxonomy): domain Eukaryota; kingdom Viridiplantae; phylum Streptophyta; class Pinopsida; order Cupressales; family Taxaceae; genus Torreya; species Torreya grandis. Next base: position 861,700 of record JARHVA010004304.1, read on the forward strand.
AATTGTAAATAATTGCCTCTATCTTTATACATATGCACATGTTTCATAACTTTGGTAAATGACATTTTAATTTGATAACTTCATGTAGACTTTTATACAGTTTCAGACCATAGTTAGAACTCATGTTCTAACTATCACATGTAATGACCTTGCATGAACTTGGAGGATGAGGTGACTCCTTCCCCAAGTCTATATAAATAATTGTAATCCAAATTGGATTTTTGTTAGATAATTTATGAATATAGGAGAAACATTAATTTTGATCATCAGTGAATGTGTTTATGTATTTTCTTTCCTATTTCTATATAATTAGTTGTTACTTTATTTGATTGTATGTTTCAATAATATTTAGTGTACAAAAACTAAAAATTTATTGTTTATTATTCTTTACTAATATACTAATCTATATATGTACAAAAATTATTTAAGGATTGGTAATTACATTGGTTAAGATAGTCAAGTTTTAATTGATTCATATTTTTTATTTTGCATGAGTTATTTTTTGGATGTAGTTTTCTATGTATGTGAAATAACTACCTTAGATACTTCACTGGCCCGAGCCGTAATCTCTTGATTAAGGGTGTACAATATCTGCCCTAAAAGGAGCAACCTTTGTTTGAGGCTTGTTAATTTCCTACATCTTTATCTCCTTATACTTCTTAATAATGTCTGACTATGTGTGTGTAATTGCTGATATGAACATGATTAGGTTCTGAGAGCACTTGTCCTTTCAAAAACTAGCTAGGGAAATAGTTCTTGAAAACCATAGAAGCTTTCTTTTATTACTTACCTTTCCCTCCCTTTTTGAGTTTGTTTTTAGATCCAACCACTATATATTAGAAACCAACTTCTAATACATCTCACATAGGGATTCACTACCCTTATTATGAACCACACCTCTATCCAAAAAACCTTTTCAACAGCCTACATGTGCTACTTGTTATTCCATAAATAGGTTTTAATAGATCACATACCTAAAGCTCATGCCCTAGAGTGGAGTTTACCTCCATTGAGATCCTAAAATTTTAGAGGCTACCTTGTTATGGCTGTGGTTTTTGTAAAACCTACATCAATAATAAATTGGTGATAGAAGAAGGGCATGAACCTTCAACCTTATGGAAAATTAACTATTAATGTAGGTTTTATGTACACCACAACCATAACAAGGTAGCCTCTAATCTCAATAGAGGTAAACTCTAATCTATGGCATAATTTGTAGGTATACAGTCTATTATAACCTATTGATGGAATAGTCAATAGATCATGTAGGTTATTGATAAGGTTTTTGGATAGAGTTGTGGTTCCTAATAAGGGTAGTGAATCTGTATGTGAGTTGGATGGGTGGATAGTTTCTAATATAGAGTTTGTAGATATTAAAACAAACTAAAAAAGAGAGGGAAATGTAAGGTAAAAAGAAAACTTCTATGATTTTCAAAAACTACTTTAGTGCTTGGTTTCTAAAAGGACAAGTGATCTCACCTATGCCTATTACTAACAACAATTGTACACACACATTCAAACATAGTTAAGAATTATAAGGAGATAAATATGTAGGACATTCACAAACCTCAAACAAAGATTTCTCCTTTTAGTGTAGTTGTTACACACCTTTAACCAGTAGATGATGGCTCAGGCTAGTAAAGTATCTGAGGTAATTATTTTACATACATAAAAAAACTATATCCAAGAAAGTACTCATGCACAATCAACTTTAACATGAATATCTTAACCAGTGTATTTTCCAATCCTTCAATAATTTTTGCATATCTATAGATTAGTGTATCAATCAAATTAATCAAGAATTTATTCACATCTTTTGCACACTAAAGATTACTGAAACATACAACTGAAGAAAGTAACAACTAATTACATAGAAATTGGAAAGAAAATACACAAACACATTTTTTGATGATCAAACTTGACGTTTATCCTATATTAAAAAATTATTTGAAAAAATACAAGTTGGATTACAATTGTTTATAAAGATTTGGGGAAGAGGTCACCTCATCCTCCAAGTTCATGCAAGATTGTTACATGTGATAATTATAACATGAGTTATAACTATGGTTTAGACCATATAAGAGTCTACTTGTAGTTAAAAAATTAAAATATCCCTTACTAAATCTATGTAATATGTGCATGCATATAAAAATAGAGGTAACTTTTTACAATTATAATTCAAACTATGTGCAAACTTTAGAATATGCACCATTTACCAAAACTACACATGCCTATTTTTATAGGTTATGAGAGAAACCTATTGATCTTTAAGATTATCCACCTTCAAATGAAACTTAAACATATGCATGAAGGACCAAAATCACTTTACCAATGTTTTAGAACAAGTGGTACCTATGTTAACTGTGACTAATCTAAATAATGTATTTCATGCTCACCCATGCCTTTTATAAAATTTGGATCTTTAGTTTTATATTTATAATTTAGATTAAGACATGTGTGTTCATATTCTAGCTTAACTATGAGACCCAATGTCTATTGATAAATATAACTTAAGTGTTCAAAGATCTAAGTGTTCTATCTATATTACCCTGCTATCTTTCAAAATGTGACATGTTAATACCTGATTGAGTCCAAGATATTTGAAAAGTCCACCTAGGACTTGCACTAAGAATCCTTATGCATTGGTTTAACATGATTAATTAGATTTTAGTGATTTTGGCTCATTGACTCCTATATGCTTGACACTTGTCATTCCTTGTTTTTCTCTACTTTATATGTGTACCACTTGGTAGCTACTCAAGGATTATGAGTTTTATGTATTAGGCTCCTTATTTCTTCCCTTGGTTCATTATATCTATGCATTATGCTCCCACGATGGTGGCACCTATCACTCTCATAGATATTTGACACTTTAAGTTGCTCTCACATCATTCAATCAAATGGGCCTGATCAAGTGCATGATATAGGATCTCAATTTGAAACCAAATGGGTACATTACAAGGTTAGAATTTCACATTCACATGACCATAAAAAGATGTTCATATGATCATGTTGGTTTAACTCCCTATAAGATAGACACTTATCATTTCTTGATTTGATCTACTCTTGCAAGCATAAATGAAAAGAAGACTTAGCATAATACTTTGGGAAACATATATAAAGGACCATGCATGAATATTCTATCCTAAGGTCTTAGTATTAGTAAAATATGATTTGGTTCTAGTCTAAAATATTAAGCTCAAAACATAATGAAATGTTTTCTAAGCAAAGGTGCCACTTGGTAGTATGGTATTTGTTTCGAGGCAATTATTGTGGGGAAATTATTTTGAGACTTTTGTGCAAGGAGATTATTTAGGGATTATTGTGTGGGGTGATTTTTTTATAAAAAATATCTAAAATAATTCTCCCAAATGGTTATTTTCATTAGACAAAATATGTGAGACACAAAGTCCATAAGAATTCCATCAATAGAATTATTTCAAATAAAATGTCTACAATAATTCTCTCAAAGACTGAATTCTCTCAGATAAAATGTCTGAAGGAATACTTGAAGGGATGGTCTCAAATGGGCTAAAGGGTATGATGTTTTAGACAAAATGTTTGAAGGAATTAGCTAGAGGATAAAAGTCCTGAGGTAAAAGTTTTGAAAGAATTAGCCAAAGGTAAAATAGGGCCTAGGAAAAAGTTCCAAAGGGTAAGTGGTCACTTTAAAAAGGGTTGAAGAGGCATTTTCAAAATTTTTGAAGGGTTAGTTTAGAGATTCTAAAGGGCATGTGTCCTTGGGTGAATTATTTTGGTATTTTTTTGTTAAAGAATTTTTTTGAGACACAAAGTCCAAAGGAAATGGCTTGGGGAAAAAAGTCTCAAAGAATAGGCTCATAGGGAAAAAAATACTTGAGATAAAAGTCCTAAAGGGAATGTTCAAAATGGTTAAAGGGTCTACTTCACATAAAAAATTATTGAAGGGTTTATTTCATAGGGTAAATTTCAATGGGAAAGGGCCCTTACCAAATTCCAAAAGGGTAACCACAAAAGTTTTGAAGGGAACTTTTAAAAGGCTAAAGGGTATGTGCAAAAAGTCTAAAGAAAAATGTGTCTTTGATAAAACTTCTAAAGGCTAAGTCAGAGGTAAAGGATCATTTCAAAATTCCTAAATGAATTCCATTAGCGGAATTATTTTAGATAAAATGTCTACAATAATTCTCCCAAAGACCTAATTCTCTTAGATAAAATGTCTAAAGTAATTCAATTGGCTTGGGGAAAGTATCTCAAATGAAATGCCTAAAGGAAATGCTTAAGAAGGCAAAGGTGCAGGACAAAAGTCTTGAAGGATACGTGTGAGGGGGAAAAAGGGCAACTATAAAAGGTTTGAAGGAATTATATCAGGCAAAATGGTTGCAATAAAAGGTCCAAAGGACATGTTACACAAAGCTTGAAGGGTAGGTTCAAAAGGTTTAAGGGCATTTAAAAAGTTCCAAAGGGTGATTTAAAAATACCAAAGGGTCATTTTAAAATGTTGAAGGTACTTTCTATCTGGTGACAATCTGAAGGGTCTACTTTTTAGGACATTCATCCATGAAAAAATTCCTAGAGGATATACTTCATAAAGGCTAAAGGGATATTCAAAAGGGCCAAACGGAAATTTTGGCGATGAAAGTATATTGGTGAGATTGTCTATAAGAATTAATCTAATTCAAAGAAATTATTTTAGTAGAATTATTGTGGGGAAAATGATATGAAGATCAAATTATATTGGATAAAGTGTTAAATACAATAAACTCAAATACCAATTCATGCAAAATAAATGTTATTCAGAGAAAAGCTTAAAAATAAAAGTTTGAAAACTTAAAGCCTGATAAAGACTCTTAAAGAAGGTTAGTCAATGAAAACATAAGTCCATAATAATTAGCTCAAAGTAATTAACTTGATAGATCAAAATATTTAGTCTATGGAAATGTAATACCAATGCCATATTTCCAGATTATAAAATTCCAAATCATGATATTTTACCATAATTTACATAAACATATAGAAGATTGGGTTCAAAGTCATGAAAATATTCTAAAAAAGGTGGGTCCCCATTTACTTATGGGAAAAGGAGATGTGTTAGGTACAACAAATGATGACTTACAGGGGGAATACTCTTGAGTATTCAAGAACCTAAAACTCTAGTTTGTAATCTTAAATCAATCATGAAGTGTGCCATAGAACAATACTTAAATTACAAAAAATGAAAGAGACTCCTAATTTAATTTACCCAACATACTTGCCTTCTAATTTCTTGAATCAGTGTGTGTCAAATGTCTAGTTTATTTAATCCCTACTGTGATGAGTTCTTTAAAATTTTTGATGGGGATATAACTTTCATTCCAAAATCTATTAAATCTCAAAAATGAGGGAAGCTCAAGCATCTCTCTAATGTTAGCCAGGTATCCATAGACCCAACATAGATACCTTGGGATTTTTCTATTCTCATTATATTATTTTATTTTGATCATTATGCATGGTACACTGACCTTATTTCATCATGTGAGCATATTGATTTTCTTTAGATTTTATTTTTCTCTTTTAAATCCATTGGTTATTTGTTCCTTTATTCTTATTTTTTTATTGAATGGAAAAGAGAAGAGATGGAACCCAAATTATTTGGTATAATTATAAAATAAATCATTACTATAACATCCCTACCAGCCACACCTATACCAAAAATTATCACTTCTAATAGGTATATAATGTGATAAGTGCATTTGATCCAATAAAATAAGAAAAATTTATAAATTTGTATTAATAAATTTGATAGAAACTTCCATATGACTATTAAAAGTATTCAATTGTGACACCATTCATAATAATCCATGATTACCTACCTTTATCCTAAAGACTCAAAAACACAGAAATACACCTAATCTGTAAACTAGTCCCAAAGTGTCAAGATTTTAATTTTCCCCTTTTCCATAAGTCATAAGCTCAATTCCTTTGGATTTTAACTTAGTTATAGTCAAATCAAATTCAATTATGATCATCATAGAAATCAAAGAATAACTATTCTAATAAATCTTTAAAATCTAATCTAGAGAACATGAAATCTAATCTATGAAAGCAAAATACTGAAAGCAGGAAAGATTAATCTATAAAGTAGGAAACTAGTCTATGAAATAAATAAATATAAACTATAAAATCAATAAAATATTCTAAGAAATTAATAAATATAATATAATCCTACAACTACATTCATCTATCCCTTGTTACTTAGTAACATCAGTAGATAGTACAACCCTGAATCAGTACTTCAAGAATTATCTATTGATTGGATATGTAAGCTCATTACCTTGAAGGTCCTTAAGATGAAATAGGTTATTACCCATGATCTATAAAAAATGGTATGGTCTAATTCATAGTGGGTAAAAATTTTCATGTTGTCTTTTCTTCTCATGGGATTTATCCCAAAGTAGCATTAAATCTAAAATCATGAATACTTTGACCTTCACTCTCTTATCAAACAACTTCTGACCATGTCCTAGTGTTTATTAAATGTCTACAACGCCTTAGTCCTTAAACTTTCTAGTTATATTATGTCTAATAACCTTGATTCTCCATTATCACTTAGTTTTATATAATCTTTCATGAAATGATAAGTGGGTAACTTAAACATAATTTGGAAAATAGGTTTGCATCCAAACACTAGTAGGTAGGGTGAAGCTTTAAGGGCTTATTTGTGTTTAGTCTAGTTTGCCCAAAGAGTATACTTCAATAAATTATTCTAGTCCCTAGGCTTGTATCTAGATAATTTCTTAATTACATCGATCAAATTTTTGTTCATTCATTCTACTATTCCATTTCCATGAGGGTAATGGTTATAAGCTAACCTGATAATAATATAGATGTAGTGTGCCCACTCTGTAAACTCTATTGATATGAAATATGGTCTATTGTCACAACCAAAGAAATAGGTATGCCAAATTTGGTTGTTATGTGTTCCTCTAAAAAGTGAATCACATATTATGCTATACAATTCTTTGTGGTTATGGATTCAATTCATCTAGTGCAGTAGTCTATAGTAGTAAGCATAAACTTATGGCCTATTGAGTAATTTTGGTTTATAACACTAATGAATTCTAAACCCCATTAGGAAAATGGTCATCATTTAAAAACTATATATAAATGAATCATTATGTGTACTTATCTCTTGGATAGAGCTTGCCATTCATGGCATGTTCTCACATGAGCGTGAGCATCTCTGAAAACTATTGTCTAGTAGTAGCCCATTCTTAATATCTTATGGGTTGTGGTAATCCTAGAAGGATAACCACTACCTATCTTTTGATGTAGCTTATCTAATATTTATTTAGCTTCCTCTATAGATACACACTTGAGATAAATACCTTCATATTTATTATAGAGAGGAATCCCTTCTTAATCATGCAATGAGATGTTTTGATCCTAAAAACTAATCTTCTCTCTCTATTGAGCTTAGAGGAACAAGTTCCTATAAGTAAATTCTATATAGTATCAGTATTCCATTATAATTTAGATACTTGAGATTCATATACCTCTTCAACTATGATACATGGATATGGTTTAGTCATTAGTTCAATAATACCTTTCCCTTGAATGATCTTTGTAGGCTTGATCTCTATGTCAAATTATTACAACCTGGCCATCCATTTGCCTCACCATTATCCTATCTCATTATGTGAATGGGTGAGCTTGAAAATAGGATTATTCATGATTTCAATGAATTTATTCCTCAATATGTAGTTCTAAAACTTATTCATTACTTTCACAAGGGAAAAAAACTATTTGTTAATCATAGAGTACCTAAGTTATGCATCTTTCAAATTTGTGCTCACAAACACAATTAGATGCTCAGTCTCATCCATATTCTACATGATGATAAAAATAATTATATGCTCCAAATAAAATGAGTATAGGTAGAAATATTTATTAAAATCTAGACTAGTCAACACTAAAGCCTGTGATATTACATCTTTAATGTCTTAGAAGGACTTTTGGGCTTTAGTTGTCCATTCTATTTTGGAATCTTGATTGAGCATGTCATTCGAAGGTCTGATGATCTTTGCAAATCTTGAGATTAACTTCCTTATGAAGTTAATATTTCTTAAGAATGATTTGAGATCCCTCTTACTATTTGGTGGATAAATTTTTAAAATCACCTAGATTCTATCTAGATTAATGGTGATCCCATCCTTAGTTATAGTTTACCCCAAAAGCTTACCTCCAGTCACTTAGAATATGCTCTTCTTTGGGTTTAGTGAAATACCAAACCTTCTACATCTCTCTAAAATGGACTATAGGTGACTTATGTGGTCTTTCTAATTATTTTGAAAATACCATAAGATCATCCATGTAGATGATTATGCATTTTCCTATCATTCCCTTGAAAGCATGATCCATGTCACATTAAAAGGTCACTCCTATGTTTATTAGGCCCAATGGAATCCTCTTATATGCATACATTCCCCAATTCATAGTGAACACCATCTTCATTTTGATTCCTCTTGATAGAGGTGATTAATGTCCTTGTTGTTTACAATTTAGGATTTAAAATCTCTTGAATTGGTTAAAAACTATATAATCTATTGGTCATCATCAAAGAACTAGAAATTTTCTACATTACCTAGAATGGAATGGAAAGGTACCAATTCAATTGAGAATTTTTTTACCTTAGATTTTTGGCTCTAGATTAGCATTAGTAATAGCTAACAAATCAATGGTTTGATTTTAATTTGTAAGAAGTGCTACAATGTTGAAATCTTTAAAGGATTCAATTAGGTCCCATACTTTGTGCTTCAAATAAGATAGCTTGCATTGGTACTTATAAATGACTTGATTGACCACTAGCTCTAAGTCACCAAATATTGATATTTACTTGACATTAATCTTGAGTGTAAATTTTATTCCTAGAACTAAAGCCTCATACTCAGTTCTATTGTTAGTTCATGGAAATTGCACCCTATATAATGCTAAGAATTTCATCTTGTGGATCAATCAACTTGATTCCCATGCCTCATACTTGTTTATATCTAGTGCCTTCAAATTTTATAGTCCATAGCTTATTGGTACCTTTATATTTTGGATTTTGTATTTGATTATAAGTAGTAAAAGTATAAATAACAAGGCTAGGAGACTCATACTTTACCTCTTCATTCTTGATGTTATACTTCGTAATGGGATATTTCATTCTCGACTCTCTATCAATTCTGATATGATTTTCAACTCCTCTCCATGGCATCCACATATGATAAAATTATGTAGATAGATATCTATTAAGTGTTTTGGACCAGTCCTTACTCAGCAAAAAACCATAGTCTTCAAGTATGTCTACCAATAGAATATCAATGGTCATTAGGACTCTTGGCTTAGATGCTACTTGAATATGCACATTGTTCAATTCTCCAACTACTAAACCACTATCTTATCTATTTGAGAAAATGTCCTCTTTGAAGGGTTTGGCATCAAACTAATATTTTGACATATGGATGTAGGCATAATTGTTTTAGATGCTTTAGAATCAACTAAATAGAAATGAATGTTCTTATTGAATGCTTAGATAGTCAGTAGAAAGGGTGGAACTTCTAGCTTGCTCTTATAGATGACCTTGGTGTTAGATGCTTTCAATTTATTTGTAGATGCTTTAACTTTTTCCATAGGTGCTTTACCTATAATTAAATTATAGAGAATCCCTTTTTTTAGTGATCTATTTTGATTTATGAAGATTTATATTCACCTTTATCTTCTTCATATCCATGACAATGTTGTATCCTCTTTTAGTTGGTTCTTCCTTTCTCTACTACTTATTATTCCCCTTTAGAGGGGGTGGATTATTGTTTGATTTAGGATTAGGAGGAATCACCATGATATTTGGAGGATTCAATGTTGTGATTGGTTTATTTTTCCTTAAATTTTATGCACCTCTTTGAAACTATTGAAAAACATGAACTTCATCCATGTTATCTTCTAGCTCATTGTGATCTTCACTTGGAAAAGGAAACTCGCAAGTTTGAAAGAACATAACAATGATTGAATAGCTATGATTTGGATTATACTCAGGTGGATTTGTATATGATCTTGTCTAATGATCTCTGTTTCAAATATTTAAAATTTTGTGTAAAATTCAATGCAGTTGAGCTCACCATGCTCAGAAGTATTATGAATTCTACACCAATTGGGAAGGGCCATCTCTACTATGTTGATGTATGGAAAATTTTTATGTTGTTCAAGCATTTTGAATGGTCTATTATATCTCTAGAATCCAATATTCTAATTAATAGTTGGGTCATTTGCATTTCCCATCTTCCTTTGCATATTCAAAAAATCATTGCTCATATTTTTAACCATTTTTTGAATAGAATCCAATTCTCCCTTTATAGAATTCATACCTTTTAAAATAGTATTGGGGAGTTTGGCCACTTTATGGTTTTTTTGATAAACATTTCCAATCACATGATTTTTCAAGTAGCTAAAATTTAGTTGTGTTATCTATTTTAGTGGAGGCAGTGTGTACAATTGATTCTGATTGAATGTCATGACATTCTACCTTACATTTATAACTGGATTTAGTTTTGGAAAACTATTTTTTACATTAGGTACTAAAAGAATATGAGTGTTTAGATACATTTATATGGTGATTGCCTCTTTTAATTCTAACACAAAAATTTTAGCCATAAATTCTCTTCTAAAAAACATGATAGTGATGGGGTATGAGGCATTCTTGTATATTTCCAATGCTAATGCCACCTCTAGTTTATATCTTGGGGTCAACAAATTGTACATATTATATCATCTTTAATTGAAAGCATATATGGTCTCATTAGGTGCTCTCTTCATGCTAGTGAAGTGCTAGTATACCAAACTAGGATTGGTGATCTATCCAAATTATACAACAAAAGATGTTTGACATTCATCCCAAGAAGTGATGTAATTTTCCATTAGATTTAAATATCAATCATAAGTAGCATCCATAAAAGTAAAAGGGAATAATTTTCATGTGACATCCTCATCTATTGCATTCACTAATCTTAAAGTGGATTTAACTAATTTAATATGTTCCTCTACTATCCTTGTTCCTGAAGGAGAGAAGGATGGAAAGTACTTTTTAGGATTTTGAGGCAAATCATGCATGTATGATAGGATGGTGATAGCAGATACAAATAACTAGGGCTAATTTTGAGCCATTGGTTGATTAATAGACAAAGTGTTCCTTATATATAAGGGGTTCCCTACCAGAGGGGGATTGTTTTGAACTAGGGCTATTGGCATAGTTCTAGGTCTCCTAAGATATGTCAAGGGTGAGACTAATAAACCATCCTATGAATTAGATCTGGTCACTCTCTTCGGTGATTCTAGAGTAATTCTATGAAAATAATGCCTAATACTATTAGGGGTGTTGGCCCTCTTTCTATAATGAATTAACTATTGATGTAGGTTTTACATAGACTTCATACCTACAACTTGTGCCCTAGAGTGGAGTTTACCTCCACTGAGATCCTAAAATGTTAGAGGCTACCTTATTATAACTATGGTGGGCATAAAATCCATATAAATATGGGTGTTATTATATTATGGTACATTCCAATAAATGTTTGCATATTATTCTATCATACAATCACTACTATTAGTTTGAATTCGTTTGAGTCTCTATCCATTTAACCTCTTTATCTAATTTTCATCTAGATTTCATAGCTTCCTTATATCCTATTGTATTTAACTAATTGATATAGTTTATTTATTTATTCATTCATTTATTTTATTATATTTTATAACCCAATATAGTTATCAGGCTTTCTTCTATATCAACCTAGCCAATACCATCTTATTTTAATCATCTTTTAAATTTATTGGTTTGACTGATACTATCATATTAGAATTCAAGGTTATCATGGGTATTAAACACATATATATATGTCATATTTAATTCCTATATATATATAAAATTCAAACACTTTTATTTCACTTACATTTCTACCCTTAAGAATTATTTGTGAGACTTAAAGGGTTATAACCCTATCTTTGAGGTCTTACATTGTGGTTTCATTGAAGTTTAACATGAGATGTATTTAAATTTCCTAAATAAAAATATATAGATCTTCATATTACCATTTGAGGCCTTAAAACCAAAAAAAAACTCTTGAAAAGTACCACTTGAAGTAAAAGGGGAGTTTGGAGTGTCGACACGTCCACCCAAGGGTAAGTATTTCTATCCCTACACTCCTTATTTGACTTATTTAGTAGATTATAAATTAAATTGTGTATTACCTTATGGATTTATGTGTTTATAGTTTATTATTAACTTCCTTATACCAAAAAAACAAATATAGATATATGGTTATTTTGGCTTGGCCATTTTTCACCTTAGGTTCTATATCTCACCATTTAGTTGACCATTATACTTTACCTCATTCAAAAACATTCCCCCATCATTTGATTTTACTTTTAAATTTACAATGACTTACTCATCATTGATCCATAGTGAAAAATACACACCATGTCATAGGATTATGTTCTATAACCCTCTCATCTTGACATTTGAGTGTATATTATTATTTTCTATGTCTATAGTTATTGTAGGCCCTTACCCGATCATCCATGTATCCACATGCCCTATTGATTAGACTTATTTGAGTTCTAGTCTAATGAAAAAAAGAGGATAGTTTTAGGTCATCATATCTCGTGCATACAACAACAACATATATATATATATATATATATATATATATATATATATATATATATATATATATATATATATCTGTGTGTGTGTGTGTGTGTAAAAAAATCTTAATCCAAACTAATAATTGATAAACAAGTATCCTAAAATAATGTAAATTGACAACTAATATACATCTAGGGGTCATTTTTTAGTCACTAAAATAAATAATAATAACATAACTTTATTTCATGAATTTGTTTGTAAGACCAAATGAAGTGTGTATACTATTCTATTTCTTATTTTGGTTTCTTTTTTAAAGAATATTTGTTTTTAATTTTTTTTAATTCCAATAATCAAAGTAATATAGGGATCATTTCATCATAAATATCTTCCCAATATGAAATATTTTATTCATAATTTTGTTTATAATTTTCGTATAGTTTGGAGTGATAATTGTACTTTAATAGTGTAGTAACCCCTAGGTCAAAAAAATAAACAAACACACACACACACACACACACACAGACACAGTTATATATGCATGTATGTATGCATGAATGTATATATGTGTGTGTGTGTGTATTTATCTTTGCACATGTGTGTCTTACATAACACATCCCAATATATATAAAAACATTATTAATACATCCAAATACAAAATGTATGATCTATAGGCTTGTGGTTTAGCTTCATCCCCCAACGGGTGAGATGTCACAATCAAAATGGATGATACTAAATGAGTAGCTTGAAAACACACCCATAGTGATAAAGTCTAAGAATACATACCTTGTACTTGTCCTTGTAGATGGGACACCTAGGCTAAATATCTACCACTCAATCTCTCATCACCATTTGTGAGGGGCTCTCTCTCTATGGATAGTGTCTACCATGATGTTGCTACATTGCCTACCTTAATTCCTATATTATTTAATTAGTTATAGCCTAATTTTGAAATTACATCTCTCTAGAAAATAATCTAAGAAATCTTAGGAAACTATCATATAGCCTAACATATTAACATAAAGAATCTCATATCCCAATGGTGTCATTATCTGGTATCCTAATACCAAAATATCATTGGGAGACATCTCCTTATTTTTACACCATGCCTCCTCCATAATCATATCCATGTTTAAAAAATATTAATTATAAAACACAATCATATTTTCATTTTTTTTAAAATTTGTATTAAAAAATAAAACAAAACACAAACTATAATCCAAATGGTGCCTACATTTTATACCAACTATTTTCCTTATTTATAGTGCACTAGACATACCTTATGGTATTAGCTACCATATTTTTTTACTACATAGGCCATATTATATGGTACTATATATCATATTTTTATATTGTATTTACCATACCCTATGGTATTGACCAACATTAACATAATAATACATAGGACATAACCTATGATATCATCCATGCATGACATTTTATATTGTATCAACCAAAAATTAATTGAATCAAGCATGAATAATTTATATAATGTTTAAATTCGTACCCTATGTTATTATTGATCCTACTTTTATATATTTTATAGTTCATATCCTAAAATATTTAACAACACATTTTTTAGCAATACTAGCCATATCCTATGGTAGTGACCAAGAGTTGAAATTACCCCTTACCAACTACATCAACCTAGTCGATATAGTTATTTGAGGGACGTGATTAATTTATTTTCCCTCATAAAATCCCTTGGTCCTAATTTTGATTTTTTTAAACTACCCATTACCCATCCTAAATTTAGCTTCATTTTTATGCTTTTTGGGTAAATTCTGCTACACAACTTTACCCAAACTCCTAGATTTCATAAATATATACATTTTTATTAAAAATACAACATGGAAAATTAATCACACCATGTACCTATATAACTCAAAAAACTACTATGATTCAATATATTGTACATTTTCCTCATTTATATGAGCCATCATTTTTTGTATCATTATTTTTAGATACTCATAACTCTAGTTGTCTAAAAATAAAACATATGAAAATGACATTATTTTTACCTATTTACTATAAATTTTCAAAATTTAAATTATTTACCACAAGATTCCATATTTTCCCATATTTTTATTTTTTAGGTCATTTTTAAGAATTAAAATAAGCCTTAGGATCATAGTGAGTTAGAGAACTTTTAGGTGGAAAATTCTAAATTTTTCTCTTGTTTTTCAAGTTATCCCTTTTTCTTCTTGATGGGTATGATCCATCGACTAGAATGCATGAAATATGACATATAAAAATAGTAATGTAAGTGAATGTACATATTTTCATTAACTTAATTTTATTTTTATTTTTATTTTTTTATCTTTTGTGTTGTTATGTACCTATCCAAAATAACCATCACACATTACACTATTGTGATACATGATGAGATTTGAGGGGGTCATATGTATACACCTTATATTTTATCTTTTATCAATTTATTTATGCTTTCTCTTTTAGGGTCTTATTGGTGCATCATTCTCCCTTAGTGAATTTGTTAAAAGGTGTACTAAGAGTGGGGTGTTATTATATTTTTCTACATTAATAAATATGTTTGCATATTATTCTATCATATAATCACTACTATTAGTTTGAATTCCTCCAAATTTATATCCATTTTAACTCTCTCTCTAATTTTCATCTAGATTTCATAACTTCCTTATATCCTATTATATTAACCCAATTGATAGAGTTTGTTTTTTTATTTTGTCTTTTTTCTTTTATTTTTACAACCTAATATAGTTATTAGGTTTGTATTCTATCACTTTTGATATACCAACCTGGCCAATACCATCTTGTTTCAATCAACATCTTCCAAATTTATCAGTCTAGATGATACCATAATCTTAGATTTCAAGGTTAGTATGGGAATTATATCCATATATACAGGTCATATTTAATTCCTAAAAGATATATCAAATTCATGCACTTTTATTTCACTCACATTTTTACCCCTAAGTATTATTTGGGAGAGTTAAAGGGTTATAACCTTATCTTTGAGGTGTTGTCTTGTGGTGTCATTGAAGCTTAGCATGATAGGTATTTAGAGTTCATAACTAAGAATATATAGGTCTTCATATTACCATTTGAGGCACTAAATGTAAAACATCTCTTGGAAATCACCACTTGAACTAAATGGAGAGATTAAAGTGTCAAAGAGTCCACCCAAAGGTAAGTATTTCTATCCCTACCCTCCTTATTTTACTTATTTAGTAGATTATAAATAACTTTGCTTATTACCTTGTGGATTTATGTGTTTATCATTTCTTGTGAACTTCCTTATATCAAATAAACAAATATAGATATAGGGCTATTTTATCTCTCCATTTATCACTTTAAATTGTATATATCCGTATTTAGTTGGCCATTGTACTTTACCTCATTTAAAAACATTTATCCATCATTTAATTTTACTTTAAACTTTATAATAACTTACTCATCATTGAGCCATATTGAAAAATACACCTTATGTCATAGGAGTATCATTTATAACCCTTTCCTCTAGACATTCGAGTGTATATTATTATTTTTGATGTCTACAGTTAATCTAGGTCTTTACCCAACAATCTATTTATCCAAAGGCTCTATTAATTAGACTTATTTGAGTCCTAGTATATTTATTAAGAGATGATATATATATATATATGGGAATTCAATATAATATGACCATAAAATATATACAAAACAAAAATAAATCCTAATCCAAACTAATAATTGACAAACATGAAAGTTGTATACATATAATATTTTCAAACTTTTATCACTTACTGATGTTCTTTATCTTGTAGGCACCTATTCAGTCTTAATCTCTCTGAGTGCATGCCTTAAAGGTTGTACCAAAAAATGGGTGGGTAGACCATTGGTGATTCACATGATGATTGTCCCTTTTTCCACTTATTATTTATATACATGTATCTTAGAAACCATATCCATAAGCTTGTTCTTCTTTATTACACACAATCATTTCCTACCTTTTGTCCCCCTTTTCCTAACTTTATCCCCCTTTTGACTATCTACTATACTAGGTTGTCTAGGTCGACCTTGTCTAGTTTTGGGTAAAATTCATTTAGGGTCTAGGTTAGCTACTGGCCGCCCTAACTCATGACCTAGTGAATTCTTGTCCATAATTGTGCTAGGTCGACTAGGTTATCCCTATCAACCAAATTTTTTGGAAGGGCTCAGGGATAAATTTGCCTATATATATAGGTTCATTTCATCATTATATAAAGAAGATAATAAGTAAGATCTATTTCACATTTGCTTATCCACCATTCTACTTGAGGAGGAAGCTTAGGGTTTCATAATCTCTTTGGATATACACATCTTATCTTATGGAGAAGTCTTTTTGATGTATTGATAGGTTATGTAGCCTAGAGCTAATTTTTATTTCTCATCATTACCTACCACAACAACATTCTGTAAATAACCTTGGCTAAGGGAGAGATTAAGGCTCGATGGGTTCATCTTCAAAGGTAAGTATTCATAACTTTGTTCCTCCTTTGTAATAGTAGATAGATATGCATTTGCACTTATCTTAAATGCATTATGATTTTGTATATATTGATGTGAGTATATGTCTTCTATGCATGCTTAATTTTTTTTGTTTATTACCCCTACTTTGTGCCACAAGATTTGGTGGGCACTAGATTAGACTTTACTTTTTATTAGTTTACTGAATATAAAACATAAGATCTAGTTAGGGTTATTTCATGATTGTGCTTGACTAGAGGATTTGGAACCCTCCCTAGCTTTGTGTGTTGTGATAAGAGATACCCTCATTAGGTTTAGTGGATCCCCATATTGGTCATGTTCTTGATTGTTTAATGTATCCCCAATCAAAAGTGTATGGTATGATCCATCTCCTCTGAGTTAAGATTGATTTATATAAATAACACCTTTTTGATTGCATACATTCTAGTGAACCTGACATGAATCTAACCCTTATAGGTTTTATCTCATGTTTTATTATTATTTTATCATCTTACTTATTATTATTTTTATATATTTGTGATACTGGGCTGATAGTGTCAGTATAGTTTTAATTTTTTTAGTAGGTTTAACAAAGTTGAATTAATACAACTCTATTCTATTTTTGTAGGTTTTTTGTTAGGTATAGGCTATTAGGTCAGCATTCTTGACAAAATACACTTCCAAACTTCTAGATAGACTACTAGGTTGACCTTGTTGACATAGTACATTTCCAAACTTTTAGAAAACATATTAGGTCAACCCTATCGATACAATAAACATTACAAGTTTTATAAAATAGGGAATTGTAGAATTAGGTTGACCTAGTTGACCAAGTTGGCAAAATTTGCAAGTATAAATTAGGGTACTTCAGTAACATTCTCATTTTCCTCTACATCCTCTAACCCACCAAGGTTCCTTTCTCTCCTATATCATTTATGTTATTCATTATAATTCTATTTTTCATAGCTTGCAGTCTTTAAAACTACCCCTATATAGTAAACTAGGTCCACTCTATCGATCAATTTTTGTATTCTATCTTCTATCTAAAAAAGTAGGTCAACACTGTCAATGTAGCTCTTTAATAAGCCTTTGATTCAACATTATAGTAGCAACATTGTCGACTCTATTTTTTAATCTTTGCATACACCATCATTTGTATCAACAATATATTATGTTCTCAAAGTTGGAATAAAGACTTATATGTTATTAATTATCTCACACATTCACTTTTTGTTTCTTGTATGTTTATAATAGATCACATAGTATAATTAGGTGGTTTTTCAATATACCATTTAGTTTCACTATTTTATCTTTTATGAACACACTACTAAATCACATAATATTAAAATACATTTAAACATTTATCTACCCAAGGCCTACCTAATTGGATTTCATCACCAAGGGTGAAGTTGACTTGGTTTTCTAGCCAAGTATAAACATGTGGTTAATAGTATATATTGTCAAAGCACCCAACACCTTTATCTCTATAGTGTGTGAAATGAGGGGGTAGGCCCTAATACTAAGCTAGTACCATTGCCAATATAGATCCCTTTTGGTCTAAACATATTGAAACCATCCTTAGATTGATTTCTAGTTCCTTGCTTACAACCAACTCCCTATCACACTTAAAATCTTACTCTAATAATCTAATAACATTCAAGATGACCACTTAGTTAGCATTTACTTTCCAAGTTGATTGCTTTCTCTTTGATCAATTATATGTTGTATTGTTAAAACTTATATTGGCTAGTGTTAGTGTAAATTTTTGTGTTGTGTTCATCAATTAGATCATCCTTATTGACCTAATTGATTGTGTGTTTATATTAATTTATTACTTTCAAAATTACTTGATTTTTTTTCTATTTTAGTATATAGTAGTTCTGTGTGACACAGTCTCTTGTAGACTATTTGTTTTCTCTACCTATATTACTAGGTCAACCTTGTTCACATAATACTCTTTTATTTCTTCCCAAGATATTAAAATAGGTCAACCATGTCAACTATGTATCTTTTCTTGCCAATTTATTTCCTAGGTTAAAGAACTAGGTCAACCCAATTGAATCTATATTCTTTTTTTCTTAATTTTTAGACCCTATTTTCTATACTAGGTTGACCCAATTGACTCTGTACTCTTTTTTACCTCTTATTATTTATTTTATTTTGCATCACTTTTTTTCTTATTTAGTATTTCTCCTTCATCATGATATTCCTATTTAAAGATAACACTAATTTGAATTCAATGGATATGATGAGTCTTAACAACCCTCATAGGGTCTCCCATAAGAAACTTATGGATCCTCTCCTAGATGAGAGTAATGTTCATATAGCCACTCCCATAATGAATGATGGGCTCCATCCTCATTCATCTTCACTTATTAATCCTCTCTTCTCAATTGAAGATCAACCTAAATTAGAGTACACCCATGAAATTATTTTCTTTATCTTTGAGTTTCCTCAACATCAAATAAAGGATCCTTTTACCATTTACCATCTCATGATTAGTGGTCATGTCAAAGATCCTCATTCACCTTCTCCCACATTCTCACATGGATTTGGGGATACTATTTTATTTGATTATTAGCCTCTTCCCTCTATTATGAACTCTTCTCATACCATGACTTCTTTTTCTTTAACTTAATCTACTTCCATGCCTAGTATCTCCATTAACATGCCAGGTTCTATATCTAGTGGGCCTCTTCCAAGACCTACTCTCCTCAACTCTTGCACTATTGCATTGTTTTCTACCCATGGCACTCATGCTTCTAGTGCCTCCTTTTCTCATCCCTTAACTATTCCATATTTTAATACATAATAAAAATTTCCCACTAGTTCCTTCACATTCTAACAACTCTTCTCAAGATACTATTAGTAACAATAGTGGTACTTACACCACTACTTCTGATGATAATGATTTAAATAATGATAAAAATAAAACTAAATCCCAAAAAAGTTTATTACAAATTCTTAATAAAATGAATACTTTACAAGCTCATAATACAAATAAAATGTTGTGAATGTAAAACCACCTTATCCATCTTCAAATCACCTCCAATACATGCCCTGGGATATGCATAATCAAAATATTCCCCCACCTCCTCTTGAAGATGCCCATGGTAATCTCATCCCTCAACCTCCTTTTGTTAACAAGACAACCAATAATCTTCAAAAAAAGCCTCTTACATCTCAAATTTATAACATTGATATAGGAAGTATCACCCTTACCATTTCTTACAATGCATCTACTAATCCTACTCTTCATCTAAAAACATTTGAAAATCTTTATAAAGACTAGGTTGAATTAAATAACTTCACCGCTATCAAGTTATTATCTAAAACACTCATAGATGATGATTTATATTGTTACAACCAACTTAAAACTCATTATATTACTAGTTTGGAATATCTAGTAAATGATCTAGTCTAAGAATTCCAAAATAGTGATATTCCTGAGAATACCTTAGACCATTTTATGAATTGAAAATGAAACAACACAAAATTTTGTTAAAATGTGAAAAACATTGTCCAAAAAATGTAAACATAACATGGTTGATGATAACCTTTCCCATCTCTTTACCAATGCTATTTATCCCAGGTTACAATATCAGGTCTACACTCTCTCTCCATGTACCTTGGAGGAGGCCATTGACTAAGAAAAACATCAAGATTTACTTATGCATCAATTTGAGCCACCCAACATTCTACAGGTCCTTGTATCTTACTCAAGAACAAGAATTATCATTCTACCAATAATGGTGTCACAAAATCCTATGATACCATTCACATTATTCAAGATATTCCTAACCAACCTTTAGAGCCAACTCCCCCTTCTTAACAATTCACAAATACTAATTTATATTCAACAATAACATTAATCTTCAAAAACCTTTATACCTATCCAAATTATTAAATGTCTACCTAGGCTTATTCCAAAATAACTTGATCCCACTCATCCTATGAAATCTTGGTATGATCCTAATAAATTTTGTTAGTTCCATGTTAGTTGGGGTCATTCTCATGAGACATTTTAACATATTCATAATGTGTCCATGTATTTTATTCTTGGTCTCAATTTTGATCATGATTATATAATTATAAAATGCCAACAAGCCTATGACATTACTTTCAAAGCCCATGAAAT
Source organism: Torreya grandis (assembly GCA_037957365.1). NCBI lineage: Eukaryota > Viridiplantae > Streptophyta > Pinopsida > Cupressales > Taxaceae > Torreya > Torreya grandis. Next base: position 882,936 of record JARHVA010004304.1, read on the forward strand.
AAATACTAAATCTCAAGGTTTGAATCAAGATAATGCTCATTTGGTCATCTATAAAGACCCTCTTCCAAATCACCAAGATACCCAAGACAAGCCCAACCCTTCCACCAATAATGTAGAGAGTCTTATTAACCCAACTCCAAAAGAGAATGTGGTTAATATGACTAATATGTGAAGGGTGGTTGTTTTCATTGATACTCAACCTATCTACACCCCTCTATTGTCTCACACATTTTTTGTTATCTAAGATTATTCTCTAGCTCAGTTAAATGAGATAGGAAAAGATGACCTTATAAATTTTGATGAACCAATTATAACTCTTCCCTTATATAACACTTCCCATTCTATTTATACCATCCCTCCATCTTCTTTACCTATCACCAATAACTCTCAAGCTTATATCAACACATCCTATAGCACTTCTCAAAAATAACCTCCACTAACTAATTCATCTTCTCAACATAATTTATAACCTTTTTATAAAAATTATCCCTCTTATCAACATAAATTTCAATGTACTTTGGCTCCTCCTTCTGAGGACCTCATTCAATAGTATGCACATCTTTCTAACAATCTTGTTATAGGTTATAATGAGTGGGATCCCATCATGGAACTCACTAATATCCCATCCCAAATTACATTTATTAATATTATGAGGAGTTATCCACATCATAAAAACCATCTTATGCACGTTCTATTCAAAATAAGCATTCCTCATCCTCCCCTAGCAGGCCATGAAACAACCTTATCTGGATCTAAAGATAGCATATTTCAATAATGTGAAGAGATGTACATACATGTTGATTAAATAATAGAAACTTCTCTTTCCCTCATTTTTACCATCACTTATATTATTCTTGATTATATTCTACCTCATGAGGATAATCCTTATCTATTCATTAGTGTCCAAATTGGTGATATCCAAGTCAAGTGTGCCTTGATTGACAAGGGTTCTAACACCTATTTTTCCTCTCTCAATTTTATCAAAACCCTTGGATATTATGAATTAAATCTCAAATATATATGAATAAAATTTTAAGGATATGATCAATGGAAAATGAATCCTTTAGGTTGTTTGTGGATTCCCATTACTATATCACCTATCACCATTTATGTGAAAGTGATGATATTTAACTTCCCTCTATCTTACAAAATTCTACTTGGTAGGTCATGGACTCACCGTATATGATAAATCACTTTTTTCACCTTCCAATGAATTAAATTACCTAGTAATGGAGATATATATAAGATTTAGGATAACACCAACCCTTAGAATTTTAAACAATTCTAAGATCATGGTGTCTTCAAGATTACTACTCTTGAACTTTTACCCAGTGTTCCATTTCATGAGTCTCAATGATTCAAATTTCTTATCAATTAAATTAAAGGTTATAATGGTCATCCTAAAATCACTAGGAATATTCCCCTTAACCTCCTATATTCTAATGATGATGAGCCTGACAAGATCAACCTCAAGATTAAAACTTATGATCTCTCACCTCATCTCATCTCTCAGCTTCCTGCTTCTTTGTAACCTCATTATTTTAAACCACCTTGTGATGGAATCCTTATTTTATTAACTAAGATTTGGAATTCCATTCATCGTAATTCATCATATCACAATATCATCCCTACTTGCATCATTGATCTTCATACACCTATTTATAATGATGGTTATACCTTATATGATCCATTCTTAGGCAGCCTTATTCAAGCCCATGATGCTAATATTATCCATTATCGATCCTCTTTAATTGAGTCTTTTAGTATATATTACTATATTACATCATATATAGTTCCTAATTTTACAAATTTTCCTCTTTATCATAGGGTAGAGATGGTGTATACACCTCTATTTTTTAAAGAACCTCGTAGGAGTATGATTATAGATTGTGTTATTTCTTAGCCCTATCACTTTGATAGGTACCATAACACATATAAACTACTTATCAAAAAGATACATGAATATCTCCTTTACACTTATATAAACCCTTCCCATCCATTATTAGAGAATTCTTCAGATCCCATTCCTAGTCCCACTTTAGCCAAATATACTCCTTCTGATCCTATCACTCATTCTATCGAGCCTAGTCCACTCCCTTCACCACCACCACTTCCTCTTGGTGATGGTTTGCTTCCTTTACCACATATGGATTCATTGCTAACCAAATGGACTAATGAGCCTTACCAATCTCCTTTTGCTTATGTTACACCTCCTCTTATGATTATCTCTACTAAGCCTACTGACAGTCGTATCAATTGCTTCCATGGCATAAATAACCATTCATACATGTATTATCATAAGATATGAAAATATATTAACACTTTTCATCCTTCCACCCTTAGTCCTCAAATAATTATATACCTCTTCTAAAGGTACTAGTTAATTATATTACTAAATATTGAGTGGTGTATTATCTTTGGCACTAATGTGGCACAAATCAGATTGATCATTATTGCATCCTTTAGTAACACATTAAAGAACATATTTTAGAAATTCCCACACCTTATAACATTCCTCTCATAGGTAATTATCATAAAAATAGTCCCCCTTATTCCCCCATGTTTTGAAATCCTATAGTTCCATCCCCTCCTATGGTCCCTTATTCACCTCATATTCCTCCACCTATGAATCCTTCACCCATAGACCTTCCATCACCTATGGATCCTTCTCCACCTATGAATCCCTCACCTATGGATCCTTCCCCATTTATGATCCATTCATATCCTATATAGGCCACTCCCATGAATTCTTATGAACATCGTTTGCCTAATAGTCCTCTTCAACACAATCCATAAAGTATTCCTACCTTTTTTGTTGAGGAGATTAGACATGAATTATTTTCCTAGTTTTCACTGAAGATAGATGAGATGTTAGTTTTAGTTCACATCAAAATTCATAGAGACTTATCAAATGTTCTAGATAATCTATGTGGGAAAATCTATCATTACTTATGACCACATGCATTATGTTATTACATTTTGATTTGAATTGGATTGTGCTCCAATCTTATCTTTATCTATTTTTTTATATCATTTGACATTGTGTCAAATTTTTATTTATCTTACATGGTGAATTTTATTTTACAATTATTATTTATACTATAATTTATGTTTTTAAATGGATGTATTATTAATCATTACTTTCTTTTTCTTCTTGATTTTCTTTATTAAAAACTCCCTTATTCTCTTTTTAATATTTTTTTATTTTTTATCTATATATACATGGATACTTTTCATTGTGACTTGGTTATACAAACCTTGTAACCTTAGTCATTCTTTTTTACCATGTGATTAGTTATAAAATAATTTATCTCACTATAATTTACTATTACTAGTCCACATTGGATCTCCTTTATTTCATTTATTCCCTTTCACAAACTAAGCATATACATGGTTCAAACTTGAGATAAAATATGGTTTATTATTAATCCTAAGTGTTATAGTTAGTATTGTCTTTGGTCACTTATATTCCTTTAGATGAAGCTTACATCTCATTTGTGTGTATCACTCTATCTCTCATGATTGATCATTCCAAGTCCATATAGAGGATGAATCTTAAAAAAATCTTAAAAACATTCAAATCTAAATCATTTCACAAAAGTAAATGATCCAAAAGGTAAAAACATTCAAAATTATTTAAATTCCAATCACACTAAAAGGCATGATTCAAAGAATATATCCTTCTTCTATTAAAATATAAAACTTGATAGTTGGCCTCATGATAGATCCTAGGTCCATTAGGGTGTGGTAGGCCAATAGATTAGAAAAGAACAATAAAAAAATCTTTTAGTGCTACCCACTTTCTCATGTATGTACCCAATCTTCATAGTAGACCGATGGTTCTATAAGGGGTCCTGAATAATAGGGAACATGTCATGGGAAGGTAGGTCCATTTAAATTTCTTATACCAATCTAACTTCATGAGTTTATCTTAGTAGCATGCTTATTTTCCTATATAGCTTTGTTTTTATAGCAAACAAATTTCCTTTGTACATTAATGATTAGTAGTCACTTAGTTTCTTCTCATGTACTTAGTATGCCTCTTATCTCCTAAGGTATTCTCATAACATACCTATGTTATGTTTTTAACATTACTTATTTAAATCCCTACCTTCCTCATATTTTCCCTTGAGAAATATTTCTTTGTTCAATGATCACTCCCCTAGGGATTCCATTTGTGAGTTGCATTACAAGACCATGGACATAACTTGGCCTTCCTGACAAATTACCAACAATTTCACTTTCCTATTAGCAAAATCCATTTTTACTATATTTTCACATTCATTACACCTCATTGGTGTTCCTTTGTGAGTTTTAATGTAAGAATATGGATAGGACCTAACCTTCCTCACAAAATTTTCCAATAATCTAAGTCACAATAAAAATAACATGTGTCAAATATGAGATAAGATGTGATTGATTATGAAGTTACACATCATTGACATGTTTCCAATCTTTATTTATTATGTTTTATGCTTAATTAATTACTCTTTCACTTTTATATTCTTATATTTTGATTACATGTAATAATCCAACCATTTCTTGAATTTTTCATAATTCCCAGTTTGAATTAGTGTGATAAATTTAAGACCAATTTCTACAAATTTTGATTTTCTCTTATGCTTCCCAACGTGATGTATTATGATTGAATAAATTAATTGATTTTTTTTAGATCATTCAATTATTTCATGTTCTTTCTATTTTATTACATTATTTTCATACTTCTCAATGTGATTTAGTGTGATTTTACCTATTTTAATTTGTGCTAATTTTCTCTTGGTTTAAAAACAAACTTTTTTCCATCTTGTTTATCATCCCTTAGTTTCTTATACTTAGTATTTTTTATTATTATTACACATTTCCTAACATGAAATAGTGTTTATTAAATTTGTTTTTGATTAATTATACTTAGACAAATCTATTTTTTCCTATTTCTTTTTAACCATGCATGTGTCCTACATAATGCTAGAAAAGAAACCATAAATCATATATTTCCTATAACACATACAACAAAAACTAAAATACTTGTGCTAGAAAGAAATATATCCAAGCATCCACAGCCAAAACTATCACACAAACACATAAGATTAACATCCAAATGCCAAAATGAGACATCTATATATATCATGTGTTTTTGAAATAAAGTACAAAAATACATCATTATAACTCTAAGGCTCAGCTTTATCATGTCTATCTTTTGGCCTAGCCATGCTACCCATAGATGCCTTAGACAATCCCCTCTGACTAGTATGCTATAAATTTTTTGTCTAAGATCTTAGTCTTATCACTTGTCCCTATAGGTTGGCTACCTAGGCCTATACTTAATCTAGTTAGGCATGTACTTATGATAGATAGGACATGATATTCATATGCATAGCTCTCTCCTAAGTTAAGGCCTACCATATGTGTGCCCCTCCCACTCACACCCCTATTGGTGACTATGAATCCTCTCTACATGCTTGCACTCACCTCATAACCTATCTTTCTAGTTTAAACTAGCTCCCTAAGGCAAACACTATCACAAGATCCTCTAGTGTCACTAGGTTATATGGCATCAGTGCCTCATCAAAGATCTCATGGAGTGTTCCCATCACTTGGGACCCCATCTAGTCTCCTCCTTTGTAGGATATACAAAATTCAAACTATATATATATATATATATATATATATATATATATATATATATATATATATATATATTAGGTCATATATATATATATGTCAAAAATATATCTATCTATAATAAATCTCAAATAACTTAAGAAAATTTCAACCATTTATTATTACCTATTTGTATGTTGCCTACCACCATATCACAATCAACATGACCATTGAGATCTATCTTTTAATCAATTCATCCTATGTGTACCTCATCTATAGGTTACCACCTAAGCTCAAATCCTAGGGTCATCACTAATTCTCATCTTAAGCTATGCCTGAGTGGTACCTCTATCACCCAACTTTGTCCTAGCCCACCTAATGGGTCATTCAGGATGACCATTACTTCTACTCTTTCCCACTATTGATGTCTCCATTGATGGTGAAATCAAGGTGGTTATTGATATACCTACTATGGTGATGACTATGGTCCCTCTGGCACTCTTGCATCCATATTTATATATTTTTTTATCTATTACCTATCATGCTCAACCAATCCATGGTCTCTCATGTCATGATCTAATGGCCTAGAAACTAATGGCCCTATCCCTCCTCTCCCCTTTAGCTCTCTCACATTCCTAAACCAAAATTTGGACACAAATATCTTTGTCATTAGGTGAGGGAGTCCCATTCATCTTGACACATGTACCACTAGATATAGCTATATATAGTAGGTATAGTGGCTTGTAATTTGTTCTCATGTTAATGCTGGTACCACTATCTCCCAATTTGGAAATTACATAACAATGTGCCCATGTGGATGCCACACTATCTACCCACCTAAAGTTTTATAGCACTAGCATGTGGGGCATGACCCATGCTACTTGAACCGACTGCCACCTCTATACCTGAGATAACTAATCATTGACCATATAAGGAAATTGAGTTGGATGATATATTAGCAACCTATCATATATCCAAGTAGTCAACAAGATAATTAAACCCATGGTATTCTATCCTTTGGATAACGTCCCATACATGTCATGCATAAGTTGGACCTAGATGATAGAACCTAAATCATATAGTACCATGTGCTATAAAATAGTCTGGCATAAGGTTATCACATATGGTTATACCTTCCCATCTAACTTGTGACACAACACCCTTATTTTCAAAATTAATATAACCACCTTCTATATATTTAGAATTTAAGATGTATAAATGTCAAATAGGCTCATTCTTAGCCTAAGATATATCCTCTCTAAGCCTATTACACACATGGCTAAGCCTCTTTTCTCCTCTTGTCCATTTGAGACTCCCATAATCATGTGTATACCTCCTATTAATAGTCTAAGAATCACATGGATGTCCTCTTGGGTGATACCCACCTCATTGGTATGCCCATCCACCTCTTATATGAATTTGTTAGTCAATCATTCCTAGGCTCCTAGGAATATGACTATTAGATCTAAACTCAACAAGAATCTACACATATCTACAATCCCTCCTAGACTTAATACAACCAATCTCAATTGATCCTCAACTATTCATTTCTATAAGAGGTCTAGGAACCATGTTGCATCCACCAAGTGCCAAAATCTTGGATACCCATGCAACCATCAAACAATAAAATATGTATTAGATCCTATATGTATTTTATAATCAAAATACATTCTTATCAATTTTTTAACAAAAACAAGTCTAATTTACTCATACATTTTATTTCTTAGTCAACCATTATAGGCCTTTCTATCCCTCTTTCAACATCTTTCATACATTTATGTACTATTCTAGTCACTTTGTTAGACACTAGGTTGATAAAAATTTCCTCATTTTGACCAAGTTGACTTAAAAAACTAAGTCGACCCTTTAATTTCCCCCCTTAGTACTAATTCATCATAGTGGATTATTCTACTAAGTTGGTAGTTATGTAATAAGTCTACAGCATGAAAAACAAACTAAGTCAACACATACCTACTAAGTTGAAATTGTGGACTTCAGAAATTTTTAGCCTACTAAGTTGATTGGGTTGACCTAGTTGGTTCTACCTACCGACTCCTTTCATTGCTTGTAATAAATGCCTTATGGTAGTTATTACTCTAACCCATTTTAATCCATTTCCCCTTTTGTTTTCTACTACCCCTATCAAATTTATCAAGTTCATTTTGATTCCTATAATTTCTTTAAATTTCAAATTTTTATAAAACACTTAATTTCAATAAAATATTCAAATATAAGTTCTAGATTCTTAGTTTCCTACCTATGCTATACCTATTGTAGTCATTGGGAGTCCATATTGTCTTGGTTTTCATCTCTGCACCATCCTCACTCTATTATCTCTCAGATATCTTTTTCTTTTATATATAAGGCAACAATAATCAAATGACTCCCCTTTTACCCGATTTAAACTTTCTTTTCACAATTCTTTACTTTTCAAATATTTTTCGTCAGATTCCTTGTTTTTCTCATATCATTGTTTTTACTAACCCATTTTTCAAACCATAAAATTCTATAAAATCATGATGTTGTATATAATATTTTCCAATGGTATATGCCTATATTCCAAATACTCTATTTTTCAGCTATGTTTTTTGCACTAATATATATAGGTTCACCTAATGTTCTTCACATTGGATGCCTTCACTTCTATTATAGTCTACTTATTTATCTATAAGAATAAGGTAATTAAAGGTATGTGTTTTTGAAATTTATCCTTTTATTTATCTTATTTTCCCTTTACTACATTTTACTTATAATTAGAGTTATGTTTTCTCATGTTCTATTTCTAAAGTACCATCTTGTGTTGCACTCACATGACACATGATGAGCTTCGAGTGGGTTATATATATATACATAATATTTTCAAATTTTTATCACTTATTAATGTTATTGATCTTATAATAACTTATCGAGTCCTAATATCTCTATGTGCATGCCTTAAATGCAGTGGGAAAGTGGTGGGCAGACCATTGGTGCTTTGCAAGATTATTGTCCCTTTTGCCACTTGTTATCTACACACTTATCTCTTGAAAACCATATCCCTAAGCTTATTCTTCTTTATTGGACACTAAATAATTTACTACATTCCCCCCCTTTCCTAACCTTAACCTTTCTACTATCTACTATAATAGGTTGATTGGGTTGACCCTATATAGTTTTGGGTAAAATTCATTTAGGGTCTAAGTCATTTCTTGTCTGACCTAGCCCATGACCTAGTGAATTCAAGTCCATAATTATGCTAGGTCGACTAGTTTGACCCTATCGGCCAAAAATGTTAGAAGGAATTACAGTTAAATCCCCCTATATATACAATTTAATTTCACCATTATTTAAATAAGAGAAAAAGAAGTAAGATTTATTGCACATTTGCTTATCCACCATTCTACTTAAAGAACAAGGTTAGGGTTTAATAATTTCTTTGGAGATATAGATCTTGTCTTGTGGAGAAGTCTTTTAAATGCATTGATAGTCTTTTTATCCTAGAGTTGATTTATCTTTTTCATCTTTACATACCACAACAACCTTTTGAAAACAAACTTGGTCAAGGGAGAGATTGAGGCTCGATGGGTTAATCTTTAAAGGTAATTATTCCTAATTTTGTTCCTCCTTTATAAGAGTAGATAGATGTGCATTTTTAATTCTCTTCCATATATTATGGTTCTATATATATCTATGTGAGTATATGTATTCTATGCATATTTACTTTTATTGTTTATTACTCCTACTTTGTGCCATAATCTTTGGTGAGCACTAGATTAGACTTTACATTACTTGTTATTGATTTAGTGAATATAAAACATAGGACCTAGTTAGGTTTAATGCATGATTATCCTTGAATTGAGGATTTATAAACCTCCCAAGCATCTATATTTTGATAATAGATCCCTTCATTGGGTGTAACAGATCCCCATATTGGCCATGTTCCTGATTATCTAATGTATCCCCATTCAGAAGTGTATGGTATGATATATCTTATCCGAGTAAGGATTGATTTATAGACATGATGTATTTATGATTACATACACAAGTATCCTATAATAATTTAAATTGACAACTAATATATTTATATGGGTCATTTTTAGTCATCTAAAATAAACAATAACATTATTTTATCTCATAAATTTGTTTATAAGACCCAATGAAGTGTGTATACTATTCTATTTATTATTTTGGTTTCTTTTTCAAAGTGTAATTTTTTAATTTTTATAAATTCCAATCATCAAAATAATCTAGGGATCATTTCATCATAAATTTCTTACCAATATGAAAAATTTTGATCAAATTTTTATTTTCATATTTTCATTTAGCTTGGAATGATAATTTTACTTTACTATTATAGTAACCCCTGAGGTCAAACACAAAAATGTATGCCAACTTATTTTTTAAAGCACTTTTTCTAGTAACTTCAACCAATTTGGAAATCAACCTACCATGTCGATTCTATAGGCCATAATAACACACTAGAATTATACAAAAACAACCCCATTGAGTTAATGAATAATACATATAATAGCAAAATTTATGCTTTTGAAAATAAAAAAGCTCATACTATTAATATTTTGTTTATAAAGGTTTATATAATGAACCACCTAATATAAAAAAAGAAAGATAATCTACATACAAAATATCAAAGGTAATCTACATAGAATTATATTAAAAACCCACTAACATATCAAATTAAGATATGTAAATCATCTTTGAGGCATTTTTGCTCCAACCATTGGGCCTTATGGTTCCAATGCATGCCTCTTAAACGGGAGTGACCATACCCTTCAATGAGGATGCTATATAGGATAGGATAATTGGAAAGATAATAAAATATCCACATGATTAACATTTAATAGTCACCATAATTAATTAATTCATGTAAATTAGAACCAAAAAATAAATCACATCTCATCATCAACATTTATAATAAATAAATGAAAAAATAATATGGTGAACAAGACTATTTATCAATAAAATCATGATTTGACCAAAGACTTACAAGGTGGTAGACATAAAACAAATTCCACTCAAACCTTGTACTATAAGGGTTATATAAAACACTTAAAACTTAAGTGATTCTAAGTAATTTTTTTGCATAGTAAACAATCATATAATATTTAATTTATACTATTTTAATTGGAAATAACAATAATAATACAACTAAATAATTTTATTTCAAGGTAAAAAAAGAAACTAATAATTTTTTGAGAGCATATAGATTAAATTAATTCAATGATTATAAAATCTCAAAATTTAATAATGAATACCAAATTCTAATCAAACATTATAGCAGGTCTGAAATCCATTTTAGCTACGAGATACCACACAAAGGTAAAAAAAACTAACAATTTACATTCACAAGACAAAAGATAATTCAGGTATAAGAATAAATATATAGTGTATAAAAAGTATCTCAACCAAGATTCTATTATCAGAAAAAAAATTAAGTATATAAAAATGTAAAACATTATATTAGAATGTTGGAGAAGGAAATGGTAACTTTGTTCCAATTTCATTCACAAACATTCCCATGTCATTTATACTATGTCCAACTACCATAAAAAACCCCTATAAATCCTCAAAATAGATACATTCTTGGAAACCATAGTCATAAAAGGTAGATTTATGTACTTAGTATGTTAATTATAAAAATAAAACACTTTTTAAAGATTATATAAGGTTTCAAAACGTGTTACATTCTTATATCTATTCATATGTTACTTTTAATATTTGTATAAATATAATGAAACCATTCAAGTTACCCAAAAACACATCAAAACCGCTCATTTTGTATTCATATTTATATGAAATTAATAGTTTCTAAATTTTTATGGTGTGGTTCAAAAGTATTTGGATTAAGCTCTAACTAAATTCCCAAACACCCCAAGTCCTATTCACTAATAACCACCTACAACCTATTACAGGATCAATTTTCACCCTCAGAGAGGGTTCTTTAGGCTCCCTCAAATTGATATACACAACGGGGACAACCCAGGGCTATAGGTCACCTATAATTGTGTTAAACCTCTAGAGAATGCTAGCTTCCTCTTGATATTCACCTAAACTAATGCAAATCATTGATAAAAAGGTTAGAAAGGGTTTAAGGGCTCCTAATAACACTAAAAATTGATGCACCAAAGTTAAAATGGACACGCATACAAGCTTGAACCCACATTGGATCAACATAAGACAAATATAGCTCACACAAGCTCTTAATCTCACTAGTTGCATAAATATTTCATAGAAGACTTCCCAAGTAGGAAACTAATCTAGACATGCAATTTAGCTTGAAAACACCCTCAAAGAGGCAAGTAGAAGGACAATAAACTTGGAAGACATTCCTTCACAAATTTTTCATACATAATCATATTAAATAATAATTGAAGATAAGAGATAGGCAAATATTTGATCCTATTACTTTAAAAGGTATTTCTTACAATGTTTTGATAGGGTTTAACCATATTCAATGAGCACACTTTTTTAAGAGTCTCAATGAGTATCCTTGTCCTAGAAAAGAATGAAAAATTATAAGAGCTGATAACCCCCATAATGGGAATGAGACTAGTATATATAAGAGAAGAGAGAGAAAGATAAAGAATGTAAGACCATTCCACTAGAGAGGGACACATTATCTTAAATCATTAATTGAGTTTGAGCTACCACATTTTTGGTCAAATCAATGCCTTGCCACTTTTTTGATTAATCAGGATACTACTCATAGCTTACCAAGTGAGAAAGTCCCTAAAGGCCTTGACGATGAATGGAATGCACTTAGATTCAAGTCCCAACCACTAAATATTTTTCTTTGATCCTTTATGCCATCTCCCACTGAAGATAAAACTTTCATGCTCATGGATCTAACAAAATCATAGATTTATGTATTTAGGTGGTTTTTTATAAAAATTATAGCCATACTGAAGGATGAGGAACTTCTTTAGAATTATAGATATATACCCTTTATCAAATATAGACAATATATTTTGTATATATGGAAAACCAATCTCCTTTATTGGTTTTCCTATAGCCTCTTGTATCAATGTAGACCTATAGGCTACATATCCCCTTTTGATCTTCATTAGGTCTCAAAGACATTTTTTTGCCTTTGAGCATCCATAGAAATTGATAGATCATTATATATAGGGATCCTTCTTTAAATAATGACAAATACAATTACATAATGATCCCCATATGCCACAAACCTTCAAACTAGAGGTCTATATTTAGATTCAATGGTGCCATTTTTAATGTTCTTTATACTCAAATTCATGGCTATGTCCTTTTAATGGTACTTGAATGAAATTTAATGGAGGTGGTATGACCATGTAAGACCTTGTTTACTTTTGTCAAAAATTGGTTCTCAGTTGGAATCCTAGTTCGACATTGTCCATCAAATATTACTTAGGCAAATAAAATTGATTCATCTTATCTTTACCCCCATTGGCCTCATAAATCACTACTATTAGATCTTGACCTTTTGACCTCCTATGCACCATTTATCGCCTTGGTATGAATGAATGAAATCCTTAAATTTACTACCATGAAGATCCTCTGGCATGTTTACTTTTATTTGCATTGTTAGATCAAGGTGTACAAAGAAACATGAGCCTTTGATCTCACTAGGCTTACTTTACTACTAATCAAGATCCCACCATTAGATCATCAGTATGATTGAGTGTTGATCATTTATTTTTTTGGACCCAACTACTTGTTAGGTTATCTCACATCATTAGATCTCTACTTGGCTGACCCACACCATTAAATCTCATCCAACTTGTAGCTCTTTAAAGGGCTTTAATGTGGGGAACTTTTTACTCATTTGACCCTAGTGTAAACCATTAGATCTTTCTTTTTAGAATACAAGATTCTATGGACCATTATATCCTGATCAACTTTAAATATTTGAAGAACTTTTGAATCCAAATGGTCTTTTTGAGAATCTCAAACTTGACACTTGCATGATTGTCCTATCATACAGTTTTATCTTTGAACACTTAGATATTGAGATAGAAAGCTTGCACAAGAATGAAACTTATAGGATATGATCTTGGCATGAAGGTTTACATGGTGTTATAATATTTTGGTTTGTGATTATTTCTAAGTGGACTTATAAAATACATAAGTGAACTACTTCGTTCCTTTTTTGGATGATGTCCTAGTGATGGTTTGGTCTTTAAACATGCCCAATTCATCTTTTACTCAATCTTTAAAGGTTATAATGAACTCTTGAGGCCTATGTAAAACCTAATTATGCTCCTGAATGTTATGACCACCATGGAGACCTGCTTGGATCCTTTTATTTACTTGTAGACTTGTCCCTTAGAAATTGACAACTACACTTTAAGTGATCTTAAAGTGTTTTAAAATATTTACAAGATGCATGATCTCTTTGGTATACTCATTCCATCCAAAACATATATTCATTTCCTCATCTATTAGTAATCTGATCCATCTAGGCATAAGCTCAACATGTGCAAAAAAATGGCTAACATATTTGGTGACTCGTAGGGAAGCATGCTTGTTATGATTGAGAACCTAGTCCATTTTACCTTGTTTGGTCCATTGGGCATATGAGGTCCCAAGTATTCTCTCAATTTATCATGAAGATAACACAAGGCTATCCCTATCTAGAAACTTTCTTGAAGTAACAAGATCAAAATAAATAAAACAACAAATTATCAAAGGCACTTATTGAAAATGAAACACATAGCATAAATAAAATGTGCACAAGGCACTTATTAAAAATCATAAAAAGCTACTCTAATATGTTATAGTGGATGAATTACTTATAATAACAAGGATTCCATTGACTGAGATAGGTAATACTTCTCCTTTTAGGTGGGCAACTTGGAAAGCATTATGTTCTTCACATCCATAAATCAAATAAGGAGCACTCCACAAGATATGAAACCTGGTATGGTTGCCTAGTTTGGCCTTATTTGAATCCCATTTGAGGACTGGTTCCCCTTCCTTAAATATCCTTATTATATCTCTCTTGTCAAATACTTTCTTGACCTTTGCTTGATGTGACTCCAAACTTTTCATAGCAAGGTCCCTAGTTTATTCCATCTCCATGAGCTCTATCATCCTTACATTCATCAGCTCATCCTTCATCAACTCAAGTTGATGGTCTAACTCTAATGTAAGAAACTCAAGATAATTGGGAAAATTGGCTTCCCTTAAATATATAAATATATATGGATAATTTACAATGGTAGCTTTAGGAGTCACTCTATCAACCCATAAGGTTGTCCTTAACTTGGTGTGCCATGTTCTCTAATTTTATTTTGTGATCATCCTTATGATTCTTCGTAAAAAAAATTTTTTTGGACTCTACCATTACATTTCCCTAAGGATAGTAGTTGGAAGAGCTGCTAAGGTAGATGCCTAGTTTGAGATCCCACTCACTTGTCTTCATGCAAAGGAATGTTAAGGGATTGTCTAAAATGATAGTGATTGGGACACAAAACCTAGTCACAAGGCTATCATAGAAGTCTATAACTACACCTTAAATATCCTCCTTCAAAGCAATGGATTTCATCCACCTGGTGAAGTAGTAAGTTGTAGTAAGAACACACTTATGCCCTGTACTTGATGGTGGATAGATCATTTGTATGAAGTTTAACCCCCATTGTATGAAAGGTTACTCCACCTGAACTAGATTAATTGGATAGGATAATAATGTATGATTTCATATAAAGAGAGCACACTTATGACATTTTCTAACCCATGCATGAGAATCCTTTAAAATATTGGGTATGTAATATCCATCCCTCATTACATTTATTTCTATTATTCTAGGTACAAAATGGCCTCCTACAAGTCCACCATGGAACTACTCCAAGATCCTGGTCACTTGATTATCATATATACACTTAGAGAGTACCTCATTGAGGTCCCTTCTAAAAATAATTCCATAAACTAATGCATAAGGTATTGATTAAATCTTGAAATGCCTTATTTTGGATCTGTCCAAACCGTGGGGGCATTCTTTTATTATCAAGAAGTGAGTCATGTATTGAATCTATCTCTTTTTAAGTGGAGGTGCACCTACTTATGAATTGTTTTGAGTCACAAAAATAACTTACATGTCCTCTTGGAGATCACTTAACATGTTCTCACACAATCCCTTACATTTAACCAACTTGATGACCTTTATCTTCACATCATATTTCATGACCTTGGTGATCTAGCATACTCTCTATATTTCAAATATTTTCTAAAGAGAAAATCCTTAACTCTAGGATGAGACAACATAAAATGGATCCTTCTATTGTATAGCATGGGCCTAACCTTCTTGAGGGTTATTAAGGTTGTAAGAACTTATTTCTCAATGAAAGTGTACCTCACCATCCCTTGACTCTTAAAGGTAATTGGTTGCTCCACTCCTTTTCCATTATTTGACATTAGCATAGCTAATATATTTTCAACATTAGAAAAGGTGTACAATATGAATTCCTTGTAGAATTTAGGGTTTATGAGAGAGGGTACTTGGGAAATGGCCTTCTTGATGGCCTCAAAATCTACCTTACCTTCATCTAACCAAACAAACATGTGGCTATTATTTACCATGGTAGTTCTGGGTTTGATGAAGTTTGAAAAATTAGGTATGAACCTTCTCAAGGAAGATCTAGATCCCTTTCTTATGCTTTGCTAAGGATAAGGCTAAGATATCACTTAATATATCAAGGTCAAAGTATAATCCTTCTTTTGAAATAATGTGACCTAATAACTTAGCTTCATGTATATATACCACACATTTCTTGGGATTTAAATATATCCCATACTCTCTACATCTCTAAAATATTAGCCTCAGATGATCCATGTGCTCACTAGATTTCTTGGAGAAGATTGTGATGTCATCTAAATAGACCAATACCATTTGATTTAGTAATCCTTCGAAGGAAATTCTCGTTACTCTTTGAAAATTTTCCCTAACATTGGATAATATAAATGGCATTTTTTGGTAAGTAAATGTTCCCCACTTAGTGGTGAAGGTAATCTTATACTGATCCTCATCTCTCACTACCACTTGCTTATAACCTGAATACCCATCTAAGAGAGAGAAATGTTGTGAATGAAAAAATATATAAATAATTTTCTACATGAAAGGAAAAGGATAGTGATCCTTCAAATAAACCCTATTTAGATATCTAAATTCCACACATAATCTTATCTCCCCATTCATCTCCTTGATAGGTACTAGATTAGATACCCATGAAGAGTGCTCAATTGGAAAGATCATCCTATATTTAATCAACTTGGTCAATTATTTCCTCATTATCTCTTCAATCATGGGTTTTTTAAGCCTCTACTTCTACCTAATAGGCTTAGCATCGGCCTCTAGTTTTATAGTGTGTTGGTTCAATTTAGGATCAAATCCCCTTAGGTCATTATATTTCTAAGTAAAGATGTCCACATATTATTTACAAATCTATATGAAATCATGAATTTTATCTTTAGTTCTTACCTTTCCAAGATTGAGGAGTTTGTATTCAAAGATAAGAACTCTCTCATAGTTATATTCATTAGTTGACATCACTACTTTATCCTTCCTCATATAATATCCTTCATGAAAGATACATTCTAGGTTGACTAGCCCTTTAAGAAGCTTATTAGACCTTAATTGAGAAATCTTCTCCTCATACTAACACTACAACTTCCCTTGGTTGATGGGAGATAACTCTGCTTCTTGCTACAAAAAATAGGTAATTTGTTGGTCACTTTCAAAGACCTACTAATGAGCTTCATTATCTATCATTGATGATCTCACTACAGCTTTGACATGTGGTTTCATCTTGGTCCTTTTAAATTCATTGGGGATATCAAAATGATCCTGCATAGATGCTAGTTTCTCAACATGTTCATTCTAGCCCCTTGGCATTGATTAGATGTTGAAGGCCACAAAGTCCTCAATTAGGTCCCATAGTCTATGTTTTAAGGACTTCATTAAGGGGTTATTAATGACATTTTGTCTTATAACTTAGAGTAAAATAAATTCACTATTGCTATAGACTAAAATGACTTAATCCCTCTCTTACTAGCCCATTAAAGGCCATGAATAAGGCCCTTATATTTTACTACATTTCAAGAGTAGCTAAATTAGAACTTATATGAAGAGACATACTTGTAATTTAAAGGGGATACAAGCATAGCACCTTCACCCACTCTATGATTTCTCCTTGAACCATCGATGAACAATTTCCATAGAACACTAGGATCTTATTGAGGCCTTATGAGGGAGGGAAAGGACTAGATTTATTCATGTAAATAGTAGGCACCCAAGTCCCTTTATTCAACACCTTCTAAAGGGTCTACCAATTGGATGTCATTCCATAGCTCATCCAAAAACATGTCTAGTATCTCTTTTGGATGAGTGTTTAGATCCTTCCCCATTAAAAATTCATCCTCATTAATGATAGTGAAATTGATAATGATATTATCCAATTTATAGGGTTCTATATGGAATTATGCAATGGGCTAGGCTTTGATTGACACTTTCTCCCCATACCTTATTTTTAATTCCATATATGATAAATATAATGCAAAGTAGCCTTAAATATTGGTTATGAAATCCCTAAATAGGCATAATGTAAAGTGATGAGGCATGTCTAGGATCAAAACATCCTGAACCATTGAGACACTAGGACAAATGAGTAAGGTCAAGTTGAAGTCATTCATTATGATAGATGGCTTGGTGGAAGAACCATCTATTTGTATCACTCCTTTGGATTGGGATTTTTATTTTAGTCCAAGTTGATTGGCTATGAACTTAAACATTATTGAGGTAGTAGCCCCACTATCTACTAAGAAATTGTGCATGAAATAATTACATATGATCATTGAAATATAGAAGGGATGATGCTTGACTACTTTACCTAATTGCCATTAATTTTTTCATTTATCTACATTGGTAATGACCACATTCTCCTTAATTAGTGGTTTTTCTACAACATTAATCTTTGATAATGCTCCTTTAAGGATATCTACTTGACCAGGCATGGAGAGAATGTCCTACATTGGTACACTCACATTTGAATTTTTCATTTGTTCTGCAATGTTGATATGTGAACCACCAATTTTTGGTTTTCATTTACAAGCCATAACTATACCTTGAGCTTGTGAGTTTTGAGGGACCAAGACATTTCCCTGATTTTAACTCCTTGAAACTATTTAGACCATTAGAAAAGTGGAAAGTCTAATTGGCTTGGATATTGAAATAATAATAGTAGAAGGCTCCTTTCTTATTTCTTGGTTACCATCCATGTTCTTTCTTTTAAATCTAGTATTTATAACACTAGAATGTATCCTTCGCTAGAGCCATCCTACTAATCAAGTGCATAATACTCTTCTTGTTCATATTTCATAATTATAACACCCAACTAACCTAACCCCTAATCATTTCTTTAACCTTATTAAGGTTCCTTTGATTTGGTTATCATAGATACCTCTATGTTATGGGCCATAAGACCTTGTTGTACACAAAATTAATAGCTTGATACTATTTATCATTAATTGCTTGGGTGAAATCAGTGCTTGGAATAATGAATCACCTAAAAGATTGATTCTAAGGTATGGTAATCTTGGCTTCTTGAGCCACATTATTTTAAACTAAGACCAAGGTATTGGAAATGCTTAAAACATTAGTATTGTAGTTATTTTTCCTATTTTAGCCATGTTACCATTATCCTTAGTTTTGACCTTGGCCTTGGCCTTGGTAGTTCCCTTTGTATGGTGGCTTAGTTTTTTGAAAAGCTTACTGCTGAGGATGATATGAAGCTTGATAAGGCCTATTCAAATCATGTTTCCTCTTGAAATTCAATAGATCATTCTCTAGGTATTGGAACATGCTCTTAAGCTCTTAAATGTTTTTTTTGTTGGGAATCACTATATCCACTAGTGGAAGCTTTATCTTGTTTTGGTGTAGGTATTGTAGTAATTATTGGTATAGTAGGAATGACATCAAGTGGAGGGATACAAATAGGAAGTGGTTTTATTTCATGAAATAATGGCATTGGTGGTCTAGGTGTAAGCTTGCAAACTTGAACTAGAAAAATTTCTACTTTGATTGCCACCTCATAAGCATCTGGAAGTATATTCCCTCCCATAGATTAGATCATCACTAATATGCCACTATTTGAAGCCTTAAAATATTAAAAGAAGACAAAGTTAGGGGTTGGCCTAACTAATACTAGGATTCTATCCCAACTTTTTTATAACCTTATTGTCATGTCCCCTTCTAGTTGACATATTTCGAGCGGATGATTAGCCTATTATGCGACCCTCGTAGGCTGATAGGATGGATAGAGGGTCTTGATAGAGATGGGTTGGAATTCGTTCGGGCACTTTCGGGCATGAATTAAGGGAGATATTAATATTTGATTGATTTAATCAAATATTAATTATTTGAACTAATTTTAATTAATTATTAATTAATTATTAATAATTAATTATTAATTATTAATGATTTGGTCTAATTTTAGGATGCAAATTCTAAATTAAGACTTGGTCTAATTTTAAGACCCTAGTTCTAATTTAAGGAAGTCTAATTTAAGGGAGTCTAATTTTAGCAAGCACACCTTTGGAGGTGTATAAGAATCTCTCATGAGAGAGAGTTTGTATCCATGCTTATTATTGATATTGATTCTTGTTAAGAAATTCTTCTGTGAAGACTGAGCCAAGGGTTCCAGGATTCCAATTGCAGTGAAGAACGTCAACTCTTCATTGTGTGCGATTCAGAGGTTGTGAAAGATCAGCCGATCTATTGCCGAATTGAGAGATAACTTCACCTAGAAGTTATCATAGTATTACAGGTATTTGAGAGATAATTTCACTCAGAAGCTATCACAAGGGTTTACAGATATTTTCTTTATTTTGGGTTTTTTATTCAAGAATTATCCAGATATAGATCTTTTGTATCAGCCCATAATTCTACAGATCAGGATCAGGCATACAGGGTGTGTTATATCAGCGGCCGTATGAATTCCGTACAAATCTGTGAAAATCCGTACGCATCAATAGGAAGTATAGGTACTGACATCGGCGAACAGATACTTACAGAGACCGACATTGGTCGACATACTATCGACATCGGCGGAGTAACGACTGCAGATCGACCGACGACGGCAGTATAACCGGCGTCGGTGACTGTGTATTTTACACGGCAGGCTGAGACGAACCAGATTCAGAATTCTTTTCCAGTTTACAAAATTTTTAGGCTATTCAAGCCATACTTTTGATAAATTTTTGTATACTTGACAGAGGATCTCTATTGTAAGCTTATGAGCAAATAAATAAGAGCTTATACTATGTTTTATTTATCTAATTGAAGATATTTTGCAGAAATTTAGATCAGCAATTTCAGAGCTTTTGTTTTGATATTCAAAGGGATATTACAGTGGTATCAGAGCTAAATCCTGCCATCCTGAGGGTTTGACAGATCTTATGCAGCCATAAGGGTTGGGACCACACAGGTATTTCACGCGCAGTAGAGCTTTGCTTGAAGGTACTCAAGTTCTAGAACAACCGCCGGAAGACATGGGTGACGATATTGGCATGGCCCATATTCCTCACCATCCGAGAGACCAAGATGATCCAGAGGTTTTACTTACTCTTAGAGAACTATGAGAAGGGCAAAGGCAAAATAACCAGGTATTACAGCAGTTGGCAGTAGCACTGCCAAGATTGGGTTCTCTGAGGAGACATTCCCCACACCGTGAAGATGTCAGGAGTGTTGCAGGATCACAGCGAGGCCATGGGACTGTTTCTCGTACAGTGAATAGGCGTACTAGGCCTATATTTGTGAGACAGGAAGCAGAGGAGGTGATAGCAGGTGAGGAGCATGAGGAGGCATTTACGGACACACTTAGGGCAGCGACTGAAGAGTGGGAGTCATTACCACCTATGGTCAGGGAGATGATTACTTTTGACCGATTCCTCACACAAAGGAAAGAACATTACCGAGGTCGACAGAATGGGAGACCAAGACCCTAGAACAATGATCTAAAGCAGGCTACGAGTAGGCTCACACTAGCAACATTTGACGGTAGTGGTAAGGTGACAGCACAGGCCTAGGTTAGTAAGCTGGATACATTTCTCACATTGTGACTGATGGGTGAGGAAGATGCTATCAGATATGCGACACTACATCTTGAGGGAGTAGCTCACGATTGGTGGCACCATGGGATGGTGACACTCCATCATGATTGGATCACTTCTTATCAGGAGTTTGTGGACAGGCTGGTGGAGCGTTTTGACAGGAGGGATCCAGAGTCCTATTTCTGAGAGTTGGCACAGTTGCACCAAAGTGGCAGTCTAGAGTCATACATTGGTGACTTCCAGAAGTTATCAGTCATGGTTCCTAACATTTCAGAGAGGCGACTAGTAGTACTCTTCATGGAGGGATTGACAGAACCACTGAGAGGTTGGGTCAAAGGCTTTGATCCTCCTTCCTTACAGGAAGCTATGAAGAAGGCACGTAGTATGGAGATGGCAGCCCCATCTAGTAGATCTAACTCCAGAGGTACTTCTTCATCCAGGGACAGTAAGGGCTCCAACAGGAATAGAGAAAGACCAGGCTTCAACATAGATAAATCAGGTGTTAAGAATGATTCAAGGGCCAATCCAGCAGCACCACCTTTGGATAGAGAGGCTCTTAATGATCTGTGAAGGAAGAAGCTTTGTTTTTACTGTAAAGGTACATATGATGCTAATCATGATTGTCCTTTGAGACCTAAGGGCAAAGCAAATCGGGTAATGTGGGCCTATTATGAGGATGAGGAATCAGAAGATTCCGAACATCACGATTGTTCCGAGGAGCCAGAGGCTGAAGCTTTAGAGCCTTGGGTAGAGGCAGAGTCAGAGCTCCAGATTTAGGAAGCACGTCTATCTAGCATCCAGCACGAGGGATCATTCAGACTCAGGGGAGTTTTGGCAGGACAGAGGGTCATTACCCTTCTTGACACAGGAGCCACACACAATTTCATTGATACTAGATTTGTGGAGAAGTGTGGACTCACCACAGAAGAGTTCGGGGGCATTAGAGTTAAGGTAGCTGAAGGTTACACCCTCCGGTGTGAGCGGATGATCAGAGATCTTCCATTGCGCTTGAACAACTATGAGTTCAAGGCTGATTATTATGTAGTCAACATGGGGGATATAGATTTGGTTTTGGGCATGAAGTGGCTTCATTCCCTTGAGGTAGTCACTCTTAGTCTTAAAGATATGGAGATCCATTTTGATGTAGATGGGAAGACTCACATTATTAAAGCAATACGGGACGGCAACATCAAAACCATTTCTTTACATCGGATGGAGAGGCTCATGCGGCATGATATGGTAGAGTGGGTTGCCGAGTGCACATTAGCACCAATGCAGGAGGGACAGCAGAAGATCGAGTACCATCTGGACATTCAGCAGCTGAGAGTCAAGCATGATAAGGTCTGTAGTGACATTCCACCAGGGAGACCTCCAGATAGGGGCATTGAGCATATTATTGAGCTTGAGGAGGGGGCTAAGCCCATTATGATTACTCCTTATCGACATCCTAAGCGGTTGAAGGATGAGATCGAAAGAACAATTAAGGAGTTACTGGCTATGGGTCATATTCGGCCAAGCAAATCACCGTTTGCTTCTTCAGTTGTTCTAGTGAAGAAGAAGGATGGTACCCTATGAATGTGCATTAACTACAGATCCCTGAATAAGAGGACCATTAAGAACAGGTATCCTATACCACGTATTGATGAGCTTATTAACGAGCTCCATGGTGCACATTACTTCACGAAGATAGACATAAGATCAGGCTACCATCAGATCAGAGTTCGCGAGCAGGACGTGAAGAAGACAGCTTTCTGTTGCCATAGTGGACACTATGAGTTTATAGTGATGCCATTCGGGCTCACTAATGTGCCAACAACATTTTAGTCCACCATGAATAGAGTCTTCCATTCATTTCTGAGGAGGTTTGTACTTGTTTTTTTTGATGACATTCTTATATACAATAGGACTTGGCAGGAGCATTTGGCTCATCTGGAGACTGTACTCAGCATCTTGGAGAGGGAATCCTTGTACGCCAAGGAGTCCAAATGTGATTTGGGGATGACCGAATTGTTATACTTGGGTCATATTATCAGTGCAGGGGGAGTGCGGATGGATCCTGAGAAGATCCGCGCCATCATAGATTGGCCTATTCCAGCAAACCTAACACAGCTAAGGGGATTTCTAGGTTTGTGTGGTTTTTACAGGAGGTTCGTGAATGGTTATTCATGACATGTAGCTCCCATGACAGATTTGACTAAAAAGGGTGCTTTTTGTTGGACACCTGAAGCACAGGAGTGTTTCAAAAGGTTTAAGGAGTTGATGACTACGTGCCCAGTTCTGGCACTACCTGATTTTTCAAAGCTGTTCGAGCTTCAGTGCGATGCCTCAGGCGAGGGCATTGAAGCGGTGCTTATGTAGGACAAGCATCCCATAGTATATGAGAGTCGTAAGCTCAGAGGACCAGAGAGACTGTATAGCATTTATGATAAGGAGATGCTTGCTATCATGCATGCCTTGGCAAAATTTAGGCAATATCTAGTGGGCAGCAAATTTTGCATCAAAACGGACCACAACAGTTTGAGGCATTTCTTGGGACAGTGAGATCTCAATGATCATCAGCAGAAGTGGGTGAGTAAAATATAGGCATATGACTTTGACATCTCTTTCATCAAGGGCACCCAGAATGTTGTGGCCGATGCTCTTTCACGCAGGCCGTATTTGAGTACCATGGTCCACATTACAGAGGATTGGCGACATATGATTGTGGCAGAGTATGCCAAGGATACATGGGCATCTAGCATTGTTGAGGGATCGATGGTTGACACCAGATATACTCTTGTGGATGACTTGATCATTTACAAGAACAGGGTTTTTTTGATTCTAGGATCGTCGATGAAGAACATTATCATGCGAGCTTTTCATGATATACCTACTGTAGGACATCCCAGATATTTCAAGACTTACAGACAGATTAGGGAGAGATTCACATGGAAAGGCCTCAAAGCAGATGTTCTTCAGTATGTGCGTGAGTGCCCTGTTTGTCAGCAGAACAAGCAGGAGAACACGTACCCAGCAGGATTGTTGCAGCCACTTCCAATTCCTGACAGGAAGTGGGAGTGTTTGTCGATGGATTTCATTACGGGCTTGCCTAAAGCCCAAGGACAAGATTGCATATATGTAGTTGTGGATCGGTTAACAAAGTATGCTCACTTCTTTCCGATTACCACCATACATACAGCTACACAGGTAGCAGAGGTTTTCTTCCGAGAGGTATTCTGACTGCATGGCTTACCTCGGAGCATAGTGAGCGACAGGGATAGTCGGTTCCTGAGTCACTTCTGGCAGGAGGTGTTCCGACTTTGTGGGACCGAGCTTACACCTAGCACCAGCTACCACCCGCAGACTGATGGACAGACGGAGATCGTAAACAAATGGGTGGAGGGCTACCTCAGGAACTACATTGAAGGGCAGCAAAAAGCTTAGGTCAAGTGGATTCATCTATGCGAGTATTGCTATAATACGACTTTCCACATGACCATTCAGATGTCTCCTTTTATGGCATTGTACGGGTATGAGGCACCAAGTTTTCTAGATTTGCTACTGAGTGACAGTAGAGTGCCGAGTGCTGGGAACCTATTGCAGGAGAGTCAGGATATAATGAGGACTCTCAAGGAGAATATTGCTAAGGCACAGAATCAACAGAAGCAGTATGTAGATCAACGGAGGACCGAGAGATCTTTTGAGGTAGGTGACATGGTCTATCTTATGCTGCAGCCTTACCGACAGTCTACTCTTAAGAAGAGTGGAGCAGAGAAGCTTAAGCCACGATACTACGGTCCTTTCCAGATCCTAAGACGCGTTGGAGAGATGGATTATGAGCTAGAGCTTCCTATAGAGATCAAGGTACACAATGTCTTTCATGTATCATGCCTCAAAAAGGCGTTAGGACACCGTGTGATACCTTCTACAGTTTTACCTCCCTTAGATGATGAGGGAAAATTGATCTTAGTACCTGAGTCCATCTTGGAATCTAGAGAGAGATAGTTGCGTCGACAGACTATCAGGGAATATTTGGTAAAGTGGAAAGATTTGCCAGTTGAGGATGCGACATGGGAAAGTGAAGATATTCTATAGCATCCAGAGTTGAGATTGCTTGAGGGCAAGCAATTTCAGGAGGGGCGGACTGTCATGTCCCCTTCTAGTTGACATATTTCGAGTGGATGATTAGCCTATTATGCGACCCTCGTAGGCTGATAGGATGGATAGAGGGTCTTGATAGAGATGGGTTGGAATTCGTTCGGGCACTTTCGGGCATGAATTAAGGGAGATATTAATATTTGATTGATTTAATCAAATATTAATTATTTGAACTAATTTTAATTAATTATTAATTAATTATTAATTAATTATTAATTATTAATTAATTATTAATTATTAATGATTTGGTCTAATTTGAGGATGCAAATTCTAAATTAAGACTTGGTCTAATTTTAAGACCCTAGTTCTAATTTAAAGAAGTCTAATTTAAGGGAGTCTAATTTTAGCAAGCACACCTTTGGAGGTGTATAAGAATCTCTCATGAGAGAGAGAGTTTGTATCCATGCTTATTATTGATATTGATTCTTGTTAAGAAATTCTTCTGTGAAGACTGAGCCAAGGGTTCTAGGATTCCAATTGCAGTGAAGAACGTCAACTCTTCATTGTGTGCGATTCAGAGGTTGTGAAAGATCAGCTGATCTATTGCCGAATTGAGAGATAACTTCACCAAGAAGTTATCGTAGTATTACAGGTATTTGAGAGATAACTTCACTCAGAAGCTATCACAAGGGTTTACAGGTATTTTCTTTATTTTGGGTTTTTGATTCAAGACTTATCCAGATATAGATCTTTTGTATCAGCCCATAATTCTACAGATCAGGATCAGGCATACAGGGTGTGTTATATCAGCGGCCGTACGAATTCCGTACAGATCTGTGAAAATCCATACGCATCAACAGGAAGTATAGGTACCAACATCGGTGAACAGATACTTACAGAGACCGACATCGGTCGACATACTACCGACATCGGCGGAGTAACGACTGCAGATCGACCGATGGCGGTAGTATAACCGGCGTCAGTGACTGTGTATTTTACACGGCAGGCCGAGACGAACCAGATTCAGAATTCTTTTCCAGTTTACAAAATTTTCAGGCTATTCAGGCCGTACTTTCGATAAATTTTTGTATACTTGATAGAGGATCTCTATTGTAAGCTTATGAGCAAATAAATAAGAGCTTATACTGTGTTTTATTTATCTAATTGAAGATATTTTGCAGAAATTCAGATAAGCAATTTCAGAGCTTTTGTTTTGATATTCGAAGGGATATTACACTTATGTTGAAGCCTTGCATGAGTTCATGCGGAGCTCTCTTAATGGTATTTAGTTTCTCTACAAGTGACAAATGGTCACTTTTGTCCTCAAATATTTTTCACAATGCATCACCTAATTGGTCTCATGTTTGAATGGAATTAGAAGAAAAACCTCTATACCAATCTAAGGTATTTCCTTTGAAATAAGTAGCTAACAACCTAATATCTATATTTTCCTTAGTGGCATTATGGATGTTACAAAAATTGGCTATGTCAATGAGGTATTCAGAAGGTGTTGTAGCTTGGTCTCCAACATAATAAGGAACACTTATAAGGGATACAACTAGGATACGATCATATTGAGCAAGGTCTAGGGTAATTTGGCCATTAAAATCCACAAAGGGGAAATTTCTATGGGATACTATGGTTATAATAGAATTTATCAAAGGTCCTCTTACAGGGGTAGGTCTAGAAAATGACTTAGGAGCAAAGGTTCCATGATACAGATGTGTATTGGAAGAAACTTAATCTCTTTGATGAATTTAAAGGTAGTTCAATATATTAAAAGGGGATACCTCTTTAATCTAACCTTATTATCACCTTTGGCACGAGATGAAGTTACTGATCTATTACAAGGATGTTGAAACTTCCTTTTAGAGTTATCAAATGTTGTTACTTAGGAGCTTAACTGCTACAAATTTGATCAAACTAGCATCAACTAGTCTATATTTAGCTCAAAGTAAAAAAATAGTTATTTTAAAATACATAAGTGAACTTATAAAATTCATAGGTAAAATATACTTATAAAATACTTAAGTGAATTGGTCCGTTATTTTTTAGATGACATCTAGGTGATAGTCTGGTCTTTAAGTTTACACAATTCATCCTTTACTCAATATTTAAAGACTCTAATTAACTCCTAAGGCATGTGCAAAACTTTCTTTATCCTCATAAATTTTATGACCACCATGGAGACTTTCTTGGATCCTTTTATTTTCCTTGTAGACTTATACATTATAAATTTACAAACTACACTTTAAGTGAACTTAAATTGTTTCAAAAACTCTGCAAACTACATGATCTCTTTGGTCCACTCATTCCATCCATAAAATATATTCATTTGATCATATATTAACAACCTAATCCATCTAGGCACAATCTTGGTATGTGGGCCACAAATGGTCAACACAACTAATAGTGTCCAAAAAGAACATGTAATACAATTCAAAATCTATTCTACAATGGTGGGTTCAAAATCAAGCTCCCATCCAAATTTTTAGTTTTTAATAGTTCAAGAAACAAATACATCACATGAAATGAGATAAATTATTACATTTACATATTACAACCCTTATCCCCTATACTAGGGTTTCTATTACATTCCTTAAAGTAAAGGATTAAAAAAATCATATATAGTTCGGATTCTTACAATTGGTCACATAGTCCTATCATGAAGGGAAAAAAACATATGCAACCTTTAAAAATATTAGTAAGAGGACTCATGCTCAATTTTGTAATGAAAGAGGATAAAAAATCCATTTCATCCAATGGGTATATAATCAAGATAAGCTAGTTTTCTTAAATATGTTATCTAAATATAAAATTTAATATTCAAAGATTAATAACATAGTGAACTCTGGTTTATAAAAGCCTAGATTTAATTTTTAATTTGTAATATTTATAATCAAAATAAATACCTAGAGTTCATAATATTACTAACATATGATATTCAACACAAACATATTTACATACTCATATTGTTTCCAAGATTTAATCAATTGAAATCACTCATAAACCAAACTACATATACATGTATGTCTCATGTGTTTGATATATATATATATATATATATATATATATATATATATATATATATATATATATATTTCTAGATTACTGAATCAACATTTACATGTATGTAAATATAAATCATACATGTACTATGCACATTATAATAATTAATAATATTTACACATAGATACACATTACTTATGTTAAAGTCAATAAAATAAAATAAAAAAATTATTAATGAATTCAATTTGTAATAATTGTAATCCAACCAAACTTAGATGTAAAAAATAAACATGAATTAAAATAGTTATCTTATAACTATCTTATCTCAAGAGATATAGACTCAAAGAAGGTTAATTAAATAGAGCATGTGATACCTAATGTTCAGGTGGTGACTAAGGGATCCACATACCTATGAGACAGTGATATATCTCTAAATATAACTCTAAGTAATATATTACAAATAAGACATGTAGGTAGTTGTACAAGTAAACTAAATAAAACTAAATATGAAGGGTCAAAATGGTCAAAATGGGTAATGTGACATGGTTAAAAAAATGGGGTCTAGGAAGACTAAAATGGAATATGTAAAGTCTAATAAATCATATAGACACAATAAGTATAGGTGTAGAGAGAACCTAGATAATGATAAAAATAATAATTTTTTAATAAAAACACATCTAAATACTAAATGTAATAAAATAAAGAGCATAATTTTATAAATACTTACCTTGGAGTGGAGCTATGTAGCCTCAATCTCCCCCTTGGCCAATGGTGCTTTAACAGAAATTTTTGTGGTTTTGATTTGAAAGATATTTTTTGGTTTTATTTTGAAAGATATTTTTGTATTTTTGAAGACATATAATGGTTGGTATAATACCTCAAAGTACACTTAATTACTTCTTCTATTTTATCTCCAAGATATTCACAAGATTAACTTTTTTCAAGATAATATTCTACCTATAACCCCTAAAAATCTTACTTATAGGAGAAGTGAGATCAAAGGTAGAGTGAATTCATTGTATATGATATGTTTGGAATGAAATATTGTTTGTACATATATGGATAAAATACCCAAAACCAACCCTAAAGGCTAAGTTAATGGTATCATCAATATCTATATATTTAAAATATGTCAAATAAAATTAAATGATATCAACTAGGTTAATATAGTATGAATGTTAGACAGTAGTCTCAAAACTATGTTGGACTGGTCGATATAGTACATGGAGGTAAAATATGGTAAATAGATAATATTATCTAGGTTGATGTCATAGGAAATAGGTAAAATAAAATAGTTTAATGAGGTAGGGTTGAAGGAGGTAGGTAGCAAGATAAATCTAAGGAATATTAAATATAAATATGAATGATATGATCATGACATTGATAACAACATATCATACAAAGCATCACAAGCTTGCACCTTTATTAGTGAGCCTTTTAAGTCATGCACTTATGAATTTTAATGATCGATTGGTTAATACAAGAGAAAGTGTTAGTAAATGATAAATTTATAAATATTATGTGTATAAATATGACCCAACTAGAGCTCATCACGTGTCATAATAGTATAACATTGGATGGTAATTTGGGAAAAGAACATAGTTAAACTGAGCCAACTAAAATAAAATGTGGAATTAAATTCTAAAAGCAAATTAAATGTAAATACATACCTTTACTTATTATGTAAAATATTATGTATGTGTAACAAGTGATGAAAGGTTCCCAATGTGTGGAATAAGGAGGCAAAATTGAAAATTAAGATAAAACTCCATATTTTTGAAAAACATATTCTATTAGCACCTAAAAATTTTATATCTCTCCAATATTCCAAGGTTTTTTTTATTCCTGAAAAATACCTATAGAAACAAATACATGGGTGAAAAACATGATCTATTTGAAAATAACTAAAGGCTACAAATTTGAAAATTTTACTATAAAAAGGTGAAAATTATTCATTTGCACATTTGATTTTTTTAACTAGAGTTTTTTTTATCCAAATTTAGTGATTTAATAAATCATATCTTGTATACTAAGAGACAAGCATGTTACTAGACACATCATCACCAAGACCAGAGTCGTACATGTATGAAATGCATTAAAGGTCACTTGTTTATCATTTTTTTATGAAAATGAACTAGATTAGGAAATACAAGCACTAGATCAAATTTGTATAATGGAATTTTCCATAATAAGCATGAAAATATATCTTAAAATATTATTAATAATGAGTAGGAAGAAATATTTAAGAACTAAGTTGAGGACATATATTAGGGATGATGGAAAATTCAATGCATTCTCTGAACTATATTGGCTAGGACAATATAGTTTGGAGATAATTTGAAATTTACTTGCTTCGTACCATAGGAATATGTTAATTTAGTAGGATAGAGAGATGGTTGATGTTTTTTGGCATGGCTAATGTAGCTTAAAATTTTCTGAGTTGGTTGATGTCATAAAGCAGGGTTGATGGTACTATGAATAAAACTAGGCCAATGTAATTTATCAAGTAGCCAATGTAGTAATAAGGGAAGGTAGCATGGCCAATATAGTAGTGTATGTTTAACTCACTAGGATATAAATATGATTGATACCGTATTAATTATCTAATACATAATAAATTTAGGCATGAATGAAATAGTTTGGTGCATGGGTGATACAATAGGAAATGATGAAAACTATATGTTATCTATTTTGTGACAATTTATATAATTTTTTTCATATTTTAGGATGAAAACCTTATTTTCTATTTTTTATTTGATATTTGTAGAGGCAATGGAGATTATGGATACTATTATATGTGAAATGGATATTTGATCCATTAGAGAGAATATTGGTAGTTTTTTAAGCATAGCTAACTACACTTGGTTTCAAAGACATCATGGAGATGTGTTGGATACCTCTTAGTGTGGATCTAATCACCATGATCCTTGGAGCATGGGAGAGGTTGAAAGATACACTCATATGGCTAGTGGATGGGGACACCATAGAGGTGACCATTATATTTAAGGATATACATGAGATTTTTGGGTTACCCATCATGGGCACACTAATGGATTGAAATACTTGAAATATTATGACTGAGAGGAGAGCCTTATCTTATTGGGATATTGGAAGTAATACATATGATCAATTTGAATTGATCATATCAAGGCTTATGATAGTGTGTGTGATATATCAAAATTCACATGGGTTTTTTCCATTGTCCATCATGTATTTATGTTGCTAGATGCTAAGTCAAGGCATAATATATGATCTACGATTAGTTATCATGATGTAGTTGGAACATGAATTATACAACATTCATATTATGGATCAATATATATATAGGTACAAGGATAAGTAGGGTTAAGAATATAAAAATGATTAACCATAAGGGTGATAAATAGATCTATAATAGGATAATTAATTTTCAAATTTAAATAAATAATATTATGAATTTAAATACCAAGATATGCTAAAAATAAAAATAAAACCTATTGATTGATATTGAAATAAATTAGAAAAAAGAGTACTTAGATGGTTTATTGTGTGTATGTGGATCTGGGATGAAACATGTTAGACATGGACAAGATCAAGATCTTATTAAAATATATAGATACTATAATTTACTATTAGTTTGCCTCATATGATTACATCAAATCTATAAACTTGAATTGACATAGGTGTTTGATCTAGATGCAGGTGTTTTGTTCATAATACTAACATAACTTATATGTGACAAACTAGCTTTTCTACTTTTTCTCTCACATATCTTTTGATGTATATAGATCACATGTAAAATATGTCATTGTTTGTCAAAGGATCAAAACCCTAACTTATTCACCCTTGGACATATTTTTGGAAAATGGGTTAGTGGGATCATAATGTCAAAATGCCCCAAGGAATCCTCCTTCATTTGGTGCTACCTATATAGCTAATACTATGAAGAGGGTACCAAAACGATGTATTTATAACCTAAATTTTGCCTTATGTGTTCATAAGGGTAAATAATGTTATGATAAATTCATATAATGACCTATCTTGAACCCTAGAAAACATGTCTTATGGGTGTTCCATCAGTGCTTTAGACCTATAGATATACTGCTTCTATGATTGATGTGGAAATTGGAATGAATATGGTAGCTTTGCTCACTTGGATGTTTTATTGATATTTCATTTTTACTTTGTATGTGAGAGATATAAATTTTATATGTGAATTATTAATTATGATTGATCTTGTATATATACCAATCCCTTGGGAAAATATCTCACACTAAATCACATAGGGACCATAAGTAAATTGATGAGTGTCATTTAACTCTTCATTTAATAAATTTTCAATTGATGTCTTATCAACCAGGGCTGGTGTCTAAAGCTATCTATAGTAAGGTATAGGATGGTAGATCTAGAAGTCTATTTGTGGGGGTGTTTGATGGTCCTATTCTAACTCTGACTAATGAAAGAAATGTGTTTTAAACTACTTAATTCACTCTTTTTATAAAAATGTAACTATTTAATCAAATCAATCCACTATTTTTATTGAAATTAAAATCACACTCCTATTTACGCTTTCATGGAAATGGAAATGTTTAACTGGTAAAGGAATTTTTCTTCACACATTTTCTGTAAAATTAAAAAACACTTTAATTGGAAAGGAAAAGATTTTGGAATAAGAAAATGCCTTTCAAAATGTGAATTTATTTTGATGTGTTTATGAATAAATGCAAACATTAAGAATATTCTAATTAGTTATAACAAAGAATTAATAGAACATAACATAAGTATCATACATAGTTCCTAGTTTTAAGGAGAGTGGGCCCTTGATCCTCTAAGACTTAGGAATAAAGATTAATCAATGCTGGAAACTAAAGTGGTAATTTATAAAACTAAAATGATTAAAATCTATCTGAAACTTGTATTATGCTTGTACGTATCTTTCCTCTATTCTCTAATCTCTATTATCTAATATCCTTTTTTAATGACAAAAGTATTACATTCTATACTAATATAATCAACTCAAAATAAGATGGAAAGAAATAAGATTCCTTGGTTGATACACTCATCCAAAGATAGGAGATTGGATTTCCAAGAGATCTAATTATTCTGATGAAATAGATATATTATCCTATAATAGTCCTAAGATCCAAATATATATAACTTTATCAAAATCAAATCCTATAAAATAGTAGGTAGGTATTTTCCTTATTCGACTCAATCTAGAATGGTTTTCTCTCATCTTATCTAGCTGTCAGCTTCCCCATTTGTAGCTTCATCCTTATAGAATCCATAGAATTGACCCTATAGAGTCGGTAGGAATAATCCTATGGATTCCATAGAAACAAACTTGTGGAGTCCATAGAAACAAGCCTATAGAGTCAATATAAACAAGCCTACATAGTCCATAGAAATAAGCCTATAGAGTTTGTATAAACAAGCCTATAGAGTCCATAGAAACAAGCCTATAGATTCTATAGAAGCAAGCCTATGGAGTCTATAATTTTGCTAGATGGAGATCAAAATTAAACTTTTACTATACATCACCTGTGTCTTCTTCTTAAGCATTCTTCACAACAAAAAAATCACTAAAACATGCTATGTATTATACATTAATGACAAAGTAAAGGTTTAGTCTTTGGTTTAAAATAAATAAGACAACTATCTATTTTCCATGTAATAGCTATCAAACAATCTATTATTTCCATAATATAATATCCTTCAAGAGATGAATTGAGGGAAGTAACATGTCAATAATGAGCCATATTCTGAGCTCATCATCTCCCCTAGGCTTTACCTTTTGCAAGTCCCATTGTAAACATTTATTGGTGTTCATAGCTTTGGAATTTGCTTTCCACACTCTAACTCAAATCATATTCATCAAATTTATCTATTATATGCTTGTCTAAACTAATTGTAAACCCTTGATTCTCTTGAATCATTTTTTTCTATATATTTAATTGCTCCTCTGATTATGGATCCCAACTCTGCCATCCTGGAATAGGTATGATAAAAAAATGGGGTCTATATCCAATGCCAATCCATTTCTATTCTCCCCTAGAGTTTATTCCCTCTATTAAGATTTCCAAAATTGAGGAAGCTCTCCTCATACTCCATCTTAAGTTATTTGGAGACATGACCTCTCATCTTTTACGAGGTATTTAAAGCTGGTCCCATCTATTTACACTTGTATTCATCACTAAATCAAAACTTTGTCTTGAAAATAAGTCAAAAGAAATAGCACAATTATATAAATCTTGTAAATAATGTGTTTTAACCTCATCACTTAAACAAGCATAGTTAACATTCTATTTGATCAATCTAGGAATAAGAAAGTCTGGTCTGACACATAATATCATAATCTTAGCATGATTTCTATAGTCCTCAAATTTACTTTTCCATGTTAGTTAATTTTTGAATGTAGAATGTAATGCCCAAAGTTAAACTTCTCCTACATGAAGGTTTATCAAAAACTTATTATGCTCATGGTCTCCTATGATTAAATCATGTAAATAAAACTCACAAATACAATCCTACTGATCAGGTTCAACACTATAAATTTTTTTGAAAAATGTTGTTGGTTGTAAAATATTGTAAGGAAGATGACAAGAGATCCTCAGAAGCTGCCATCTATAAAATTGTTCAAATAAGAAAAAAATATATGAAGGAGAATTATTTATAAGTTCCAAAAGAGATTCCCCTAATTTGCATGCATCCTACAAATTTTCTTTTAAATTTTGGACCTTAGCTTCTAATTCTTTCTTTTCATTTTCCAAGAGTTTGCTTGAAGAAGTTGTATCTTTTTTTTTTTTTTTAAGTATGGAATATTCTTCTTCAATTTGATGTAGTATTTGCAAGGGAGGAATACCTAGAAAACTTGTTTAACAACTATGGCCATCAAATACCTTAGGAGGAGAAGGTAAAACATCAGAAGGTGCTTTGGAAGAGTTTACCAAACTCTACAATCTCCTATTTTCCTTCTTCAAATTTTCTACATATATACAAAGATCTATTTGTTCACTTTAATTTTCTTTTATGTTTCCTCTAATCTATGAAATTCTACTACATTATTGATAGATGTTGTGTCTAATTTCTACACCAATAATTAGTTGAGATGATCCTTGATTTACAATTAATTGATTAAGTCAGCAATGTTAGCTATTTTTTGTTGCTCTAGAGCTTGAGTTTGAGAAATCTATAAGGTTAACTATGTAATAGGATCATTTATATTAGACGATTTTCCTTTCTCATTTGTGCAAACATTTTCCCCTTTATCTATTGTATTTTCAATAATAATAGGTGGTGGTTCTGCCATACTTGATTCCATTGCCATATTTAGTGCTTCTTTTGGAATTGGCTCCTCCATTATGATTGGAGAGTTCCTTTCGAAAGGAGTTTCTTCAACATCTACAATTGTAGGGATATTTTGATGTATGGGGGAATGAGATACTATTTTAAGACTATCCAAAATATATACAACCTCTTTTTTATCTTCATCTATTAGAATTAGCCTTCTCCTTCTTTTGGTCACTCTCTGAGCTACACTTAGTTGGCTTTCCTTCTCAACCATCAAACCCTTAGTCTTCTCAAGTTATGTAGTAACCTTTCATCTCAATTTTATTCTTCTTGACAAGGGAATTAGTTACACTATAGATTTATGAGGTTCTTTTGGGGATCTTGAAACTTTAGGGATTTGAGACCTTGTGATTTGTCTTGAAGAAGAAGAAGAAGAAGGGATTTCTGTGGAGACTACAGTCTGAGATTTCTTCTTTGGAGTTGTTTTCTCAATTGATGCAGTAGGTGGAGATGAATTTTCTTGTGGTAAATTTGATTTCTCTTATGTAATTAGATTTTGAATTTTTTGTGCTATACTATTCTAAAATTCCTCCTAGACCTCTTGTCCTTGCTAAAGGAAGTGATGTTGGATAATTAGGTGAATAAGGCCATGATGCCTAAGAGCATCATTAGGATTTGTATTGATAACTTGAATGGAACCATATAATAAGGATGTGAGGTTAATATTGTACTAAGGGTTTTGTCTCCCATGTTTAAGGTGTATTAACATTTTTAGGGCATCTCCTCCTAAAAGACTATGTTGCCCCTCACAAATCATATATTTGAGTACCCACTTGACTACATATTTCTAGGGTTTAAGAAGTGAATTTCTAATAATCCCTTTTGATTTTACCTTGTAATCTACTAGACATGAAGTCCTACTCTGTTTATTACCATTAAAATGACTAATCAAATCACTAAATAAAACTATGCCTATAGCTCTCATTCCTTCTTCTATAACTTGTATGATTTGGATTATAATTTGAGTTGAAACAAGAATAACAATGCCTTTCACAACTAAAAATTAAAGGGTGAGATTAGTGATGAATTTGCTTACCATAGTTTCATTAAAACCCTAGAACTTTTCAATTAAAGGTATCCATCCATTGGCTCTAAACACTACCATAGAAGCTTTGTCTTTGTGAAACTTTACTGCATTCTTTAGCTCTAATCTCATCTTATGTCCCATTTCTATGTGAATTTATAGACTCTTGTTCCTTTAAATCTGATTAGGGTGTAGACAAGTCTTCTATTAGAATCAGTAGGCAATAGTCACTAAGGATTTATAGGCAACAATCATGAAGGATCACTAGACCAGCTTCTATTGAAGTCTATAGAAATTAAATGGTTTGTATGAAACTTCATAGCTGCATGAGTCTATAGTTTGATATGATGACTTGATAATTTAAGCACCACACATTTCTATAGAGTGTGCTAGCTATTTTGTCCATTATTATTAATTCAATGAAATGATGATGTGGCACTTTGACGATGACAGTGATGTATCACTTCATTTAACAAAAAAACCATTTTATGATGTCCCATCATTATCATTATTAATGATGCACTTGATTGTACCAAAGCTACACACTTATCCATACACCTTTTGTTTGCATGCTTCTTCATTATGGTATGTGTCATGTCATCCCATTTTAGAAGGTTCAATTTTGGGTCATCTTCCATAGAATAAGTCTTAATTAAATTGAAGATAATTAGTTAACTAAACATAGATAAATAGAAGATATGTCTTAATTACTTTGACCTTAGATGTATCCTTTTCTCACCATTTATCCTGCACAAATAAGTTTGCATGGATTAGTCAACGTGACCAATCATAATGACATGATGAGATTCTTTATTTTTTTACTATATATATATATAATTATTTTTCCTTTGGCTATCTATTGTTGGTTTTCTAGCCAAATCCCTTTTTGAAATGCATAACCAGCCAACAAGTTAGTTTTCTAGGCATGCATTGTCAATAGTGTCCTTGGAAGGATTTTCACTACTGATATATATATATATATATATATATATATATATATATATATATATAATTTTTTTATTTATTTTTTTATATTTTTTTTATATATGCAGGGTCATCAAGGAGTATGTTCTCTAGAAGAAGTAGAGCCCTCCAGAATAGCTACTTGATTTGAAGCAGTTTCTCTAGAAGAAGCAGAGTCTTCTAGAAAGACTACTTGATCTTTTATCTTTTGAATAAATTATTATTTATTGAGAGGTTTTTGATAAAGCTTCAATATATGTCCATTGACTAATAGAGCTCTTCTACTGTCATCAATAGGTATTAGCTTAACAAAACCATTTTTAAAGACATGCTTGATCTGATAAGGTCCCAACCACCTCATTTGGAGTTTTCCTTTAAATTGTTGAAATTTGGAATCAAAAAATAGTTCCCAATCTCCTTTCTAAAACTTTCATTGCTTGATCTATGAATCATGCTAAACTTTTCTTTGATGTTGTACCAATTCAGTTCTTTGTAGTGCTTCCATCCTCATCTCATCAAGTTGATTAAGTTGTAAGAGTCTTTCTTTCTATATTCTTCTAATTCAATCCCTACTTCTATAGCTATTTTCAAAGTTGTTAATTAAAACTCAATAGAGAGTAAGGGCTTCTTACCCATAAACTAATTCCTAAGGTGAAAATCTTGTTGTTGTTTTCCAAGTAGTATTATAGTCCCAAATAGCTTCTGGTACCTTATCTACCCAATCCTTTGCTAGAATTAACAACCTTGGTTAAAATAGTTTCCAATTCTCTATTGGTGACTTTAACTTGTCCATTATCCTATGGATTGTATGTAAATGTTTTTCTATGTTGAGTTTGATATACTTGCATGAAGTGATTTATCATGTTTGACATGAATTCCGGTCCTTTATTTGAGACTATCTCCTTTGGAGCACTAAATCTTTGCATGATTTTAAAATATAGGAAATCATCTACCATCTCCTCTCTTGCATGAGTTAATACTTACACTTATGCCCACTTAATCACATAGTCTATACATACTAGGAGATATTTTTTTCCTCTAGAAGGAGGATCCATATGACCTATAAAATCAATTCCCCATTTCTCAAATGGTTCTAAAACCAATTGAGGATGAGGGTGTAGAGGCATCTCTATTGAAAGGGTAGGTTGTCTAATTCTCTGATAAGTATCACAGTGTCTGACATATCTTTTTACTTGTTGATGAAGGTGAGGCTAATAGTATCTTACTCCTAGAATTTTGTGTATGGTTCCTTGAGCTGAGTGGTGACCTCTTCCTAGTTCATCATGACTATCTCTAATGATATTATAAGCTTCAACATTTATCACACACTTGTGAAACACATGGTTAGGTCCAATTTTAAAATAAGATTCCATTAATCCATTTAAAATAACTTTCTTTGATTAAACATTTCTTTTCTTTTTGTGAAAATTGTAGAGGAAACTTCCTTGTGGTGAGGTAATTGGC
Organism: Torreya grandis; assembly: GCA_037957365.1. Classification (NCBI taxonomy): domain Eukaryota; kingdom Viridiplantae; phylum Streptophyta; class Pinopsida; order Cupressales; family Taxaceae; genus Torreya; species Torreya grandis. The sequence goes on from JARHVA010004304.1 coordinate 922,483, forward strand.
TATATAAGCAAACCATGAAGAGTTTGCCGAAATAGAAAATAGTTGTTCATCTAGAAAATCATCTTCCACTGGTTCTTCTTCCCATGTAGTTTTCATTTTTGATAAGAATTCAGCAACCACATTAGACTTCCTTGGTTTATCTATAATAGTAACATCAAATTCTTGTAAGAGCAATAACCATCTAATAATCCTACCTCCCATAATTTATTTGTTGGTAAGGTATCTAATATTTGAATGGTTTGTATAGATAAATACTTTGTAGCCTACTATGTAGTGTCTAAATTTGTTAATTGATAGACTATAGCTAAGAATTCCCTTTTAGTTGTGGTATAATTTCTTTCAGCAGGTGTCGTGTTTTTGCTAATATAATATATAGCATACATTTTACCCTCTTCATCCTTTTGTCTAAGGATTGTTCCTATTGATGTATTGGAAGAATTTGTGTATATATGGAATGGTTGAGTCTAATCTAGTCCTCTCAATACTAGAGTAGTAATAAGTTTATCTTTGATGGTCTTAAAGGCCTACTAGCAACTATCACTCCATTTGAATATATTATCTTTTGTAACCAAGGCAAACATAGGGGCAGCTATTTGGCTAAAGTTATCTATGAAGCATCTGTAGTAACCAGTATGTCTAAAAAAACTTTTAATTTTAGTTTGTGTTTGTGAGATGGGTAAGTTAGAAATTATTTCAACCTTCTTTGTATCTATTTGAATACCTTTTGTATAAATATGGTGTCCTAGCACTTTTCCTTCATCCATCATCAACAAACATTTCTCATGGCTCAAAGATAATTGATGTTCTTCACATCTGATCAATACTTTTTCTAAATTTGTAAGATCCTCTTCGTAAGTTCCACCATAAATCATGAAATCATCCATATATACTTCAACACAATCATTTGTAAGGTCAAATAATATTACTAGAATTTCTCTTTGGAAGGTGGCTAGAGCATTACAGAGTCCAAATGGAAGTACTCGATAAGTAAAAGTTCCCCAAGGGTAGGTAAATATAGTTTTATCTTAATCTTAAACTGCTACCATTAGCTGGTTATACCCACTAAACCCCTCCAGGAAAGAAAATTATCTTTTTCCTGCCAAGTTGTCAAGAACGAAAGGTAGAGGAAAATAATATCTTAATGTTGCTTTGTTAAATTCTATGTAATCTACACATACCCTTAATTTTCCATTTTTATTGGGCACAATTACCAAAGTTGAAACCCATTGTCTATCTGAGATGGGGTAAATAAACCCAACCTCCAACAACTTTTGGATCTCTATTTTGACTATCTCCTTTAATGTTGGGTTTATTCTTCTTTGTGGTTGTCTAATAAATTTGATAGATTCTATGTAAATGTGATCAGTGCATATATTAGGGTGAATTCCATTCATGTTGGTATAATCCAAAGCAAAAGCCTTGGTATGTATTTCTAATACTTCAAAGAGTTGATCTTCCTCTTCATTTGTTAACTAACTATTGATGTTCAAAATATTTCCAGGTAATACCATGATTGGTTTTGTACCTGGGTAGTTGGATTCTATTTTCTTGAATTAACTAATCAATGAGTTCAAAGGATATGGATGAGTAAGTAGCTTATGAAACATTGTTACATTATCCATAAACTCTTTTCCAAGAGGAATCAGTCTTGCTAAAGAACAATGCAATGCATCTAAGAAATGAGTTTCTTGTTGTTCTACCAATTTCCACACACTTTCCCAAATCAATCCATGATCATATGGTGAAGAAATAATATAATAAGTATAAGTGGAGGTTTCAAAATATTCTATCTGACTGAAGAATCCTAAATTGAGGTAGTCCATAGTTTTTAGACTAGTAGAGTTTGTAGCTTTCAAATTGGCAGAGTCTATAGCTTTCAAACTGGCATAGTCCATAAATTCTGGTTATGTCTTCATTCAATTCTTCCAAGTGTTTATTTACTATGATCATAGCTAAGGAGGAAATGTTGTTTGATGTGTTTTTTGATTCGTCCACCTAAAGTTCTTATATGTGATTTATTGATGGTTTTATAGGAGGATATAAAGAGATGCATTTGGATTTTAACCCATTAGAAATGGTCATGTATCCTAACCTATAATTAATCAATGCTACTATAGTAGCCAACCATGGTCTACCTAGGATTATGGGATATCCTAGATTCTTTATTTCGGGTTATAAGACCATGAAATCTACTAGATATTCCCAAGACTCTATTAGTAATTAAACATTTTCTATAGTCCCTTCTAGTTTAGTTACAGATTGGTCTCCCATTTGAAGAATGGTAGTTATGGGTTGCATTCTCATAAGAGATTATGTATGGAGAGTATCAGTTATCATAACATTAATTATTTCTCCTAGATCTACCAAGACATTAGGAATTTCTTTACCTCCAATTATGACTGTGATCACTAGGCTTCCTAAATCTACATATTTTGGAACTAATAGTTTTCCTGCTAATAAATCAGCAACTTTTCCATCAACATGAATGATTCCTTGATATTTTGATTTCCTCCCAGGTGTCTTGATACAAATATTTTTGATGATCTTGTTTAATTTAGGTATATCCCTAATAGCTTGTATTAGGGGTACCTCAATATCGATCTTTTGCAACTCATGGACCATATTTGATTCTATTTTAATATCCATTTATTTTAATCTTTCAAGAAAAGGAACTAATGGTTTAGTAGTGTTTTGTTTGTTGTCTTTAGGGCTCATTTTGATTTAGGCTATTTTAGTGTTTAATTGAGATGAGTATATTTTTTCTTTTTCATCAGGTATCTCAAAAATGAGAACTAGAGGTTTTTGTATAGTTTTTCCTGATCTTAAATGTATGTCTGAACACTCAATATATCCAAAATTCATTGTCTCTTACTTTTCATTAACATAAATAGGTGTTGGTTATTTATTTTTTAGATTTCCTATTGGTTGTGCAGGCATTGAGGGTTGATTGATTTGTCCTTGTTGCTGAATAACTAGGGGTGGCATTATAGTTTGCTATGGAAGTGGTCTTATTAGTTTGGTTAATTATTTATATGGGTTCAACTACTGATTCGATTATTAATATATGGCTGAGGCATTCATTTTTTTTGTGGTATCCATTGTTGTTGTGGTTATGGCACCATCCATGGGGGTGTTGGCATCCAATCTTATTCTACCCATGGATTTTGGATTGATGGAATTTGGGGTTGATTCCAAAAAGGTGAAGGAACTAAAACATTCAATGGTGCCATCCATGGATTAACTAGGTTTCTTGCATTAAACTATCCCTGGGCTTAGTTTTGTGGGACAAAGTTTTATCTCTAGATATAATTTACTTCTTCAGTGGACTAGACTTATGTTTTCATTTGATTCTTTAATATAGGTAGAATGGTGCAATGTTTGGTATCATGATCTGTTACATCACATATCCCACATGATGAAACATTAGTTTTATCTAGGGGTAGTCTCTAAGGGCATGTTTCTATCTGCACTTAGGACAATAGATTGTTAAGGGTTTTATTACATTTTCCCTAGCTTGAAGGCCATCCAAACTACTATTTAGTGTAACTACGATATCTATTTTTATATTAGCAAATTATTCCATTAGCTTACCCAGTTCATTAGATTTCCCAAACCTTACTTTCCTAATTCCAAGTTTTATTTGAGAGTAGTTGGTACAAAGTTCAAAAATCTGATCAAAAGCCAACTTATTTATATATCCACCTCCCATCATATTTAATCCATCTCTAGTATCTTTGTCCAACCCTTTTAATAAAACCAATTTCTAAACTTCTTCAGTGAGTGGATAATTGCTTCTTATATGAGTGAACATGAATCTATCCAAATAATTCTCTAAAGATTCATCGTCATTATATTTGATTTTGAAGAAATCCTATTTTCTTTCTTGCACTTGGTAGTAATCTTGGTACTTGTTCAATAATTCTATCTCCATGTCATCCCATGTTCTAATAGAATCATCAGGTAAACCCATGAACCATCTCATAGTTGCATCTTTAAGTGTAGAAGGAAATAGTTTTAATTTTTGGTTATCTATTGTGTAATCATAGGTTTGACATAGCACCATAAACTCAAATAGGAATTGATTAGGATTTTCTATATATCTTCCCCAAAAATTTGGTAGATTAGCTGGTGAAATAGTTTTCATGGGGGTTTGATCATTAGGATTTGTAAGAATAGGAAAGGAAAAAGTCCTTCCTAGTTGTGTAAGTTGTTGATTTTATTAGAGAGCCATATTTTCTTCTTCTAATGATGTTTCAAATCTTAAATGATCTTCCAATAGAATATTTATGGTATCAGTTATGGGTTGTTCAAAATTATCAAAATTTTATTTAGCTATGGATTTTTGAAATGCTCCATCTAAGTCTTTGGAAATTTCTAAATAATGTCTTCCTATAAGAGATTGATCCTGGGGAATTTGTCCTATGGGGCTTGCTTATGGCAATGGCCTAGTTTTTATACATTTTTTTAAAGATTCTTGCAGATAGGTTTCACTTGTAACTTTTGGTTCACTACTCAGAGATGTTGAAGGAGTTTCAACTTGTGTTCTTGGTAGAAATTTTGGGATGAATCATACTTTAGATTCCCTAGGATGGTACATCAATTTATTGAATTGTTTTGGGGTTTTATCATTTTTACAATTTTTTTTATGTTTTCACTCTAGACCAGTAATTATTACCTCACTAACACCTTGTTTTCCCTAGAAACTTTGCCAAAAATGATGAGTGTTATTTAACTCTTCATTTAATCAATGTTCAATTGATTTCTTATCAACCAGGGCTAGTGTCCAAATCTGTCTACAGTAAGGTATAGGATGGTGATCTAGAAGTCTATTTATGGGGGTGTTTAATAATCCTATTATAACTTTGAATAATGAAATAAATATGTTTTAAAATACTTAATTCACTCTTTTGTTGAAAATGTAACTATTTAATCAAATCAATCCACTCTTTTGCTTGAAATTAAAATCACACTCCTATTTACACTTGCATGGAAATAGAAATGTTTAACTAGAAAAGGAA